>JADRCH010000169.1:3265552-3291062 GCA_019843965.1 Rhynchomys soricoides | reverse complement strand
GTGTGTGTGTGTGTGTGTGTGTGTGTGTGTGTGTGTGTGTGTGTATGAGTTCAGGTTCCTGTAGAGTTCATCAGATGCCCCTGGTTGTAAGTCATACTATGTGAGTGCTGGGAACCAAAGTTACATTTGCCTTCTGCAAGAATGATACGCAGCTCCTGAGCTATTGCTCCAGTTCCATCATGCTAAATTTTTAAGTTATATAAGGAATTAAAGTTGTGAATGTATTCTTATCGAAGGAAAATGACTGTATGTTGGGAGGAAGAAAGACATTAACAATTGTTCTGGTTAGTCTGGTTAGTCTTTCTCATCTTTATACAAACTAAAGTCATCTGGGAAGAGGGGACTGCACTTGAAAAATTGCTCCCATTACAATTTGTGGATATTTCTGTGGGGTATTTTCTTTGTTTTTGATTGATGTGGCAATGTGATTTCTGGGTAGGTGGGCCTCAACTGTATTAGAGAAGTAGATGAGAAATCCATTGGAGTAAAATACTAAGAAGAGTTGTTCATGGTTTTTGCTTCATTTCAAGCCTCAAAGTATATCCCTTCAGTTACTGCTGTGGCTTCCCTCTGTGATGGGTTATAAAATATGAATTAAATCCTTTCTTCTTCTAGGGTATCCTTTGGATATCTATATCTATATCTATGCATCTATTTATCTATCCAACTATTGATTTATTTTCTATTTATAGTTCATCTATCATCTATCATCTACCTAAACTACCTATTATATATCTATATATCTAGCATCTATTTAGCATCTATCTATCTATCTATCTATCTATCTATCTATCTATCTATCTATATCTTTTATGTCTATTATCTATGCATGCATATACTTCTCTTTCTTTGGGAAATAGGAAAAAATGGCTCTATATTTATGTCTTACATCTTTATATTATGACCAAATATTTTACCTCATCAAAATTGCCAACAGGGTTTATAGACATAGAAATACAGACTAAAAATATCATAAAGATGCAGAAAGGGCAATAGTAACAATCATGCAGAGCTAAGACACTAGAGTTGTAGCTATTTTTCATGAAAGACCCATGAAAGTGAGTGGATTTCGTGTCCATTCAGATTATAGAGGAAGATTAAGTTGAGTCTGGTTTTGGACACACATTAAAAAACATGTCATATTTGAAATAAGGAAAAAATATGACTTTAATTAGTTGTTTGTGTTCTCTGGGACTCATGAAGAACAGTGGTGTATTGGAAGGCAGCAATGTTGAAGGACTCTTCCAGATAGCATAGGCAACAAAGGAGTATACAATCTGTGTGGATCTTAAAATGACTAAAAGCCAGTTTCTTCTCGGAGTTTTAAAAACTGCCATAAAAAGGCAATAATAATAATGTAAATACTCTCAATGATAAAGTTTTCCTTACCATATAAAGCCAATTGGAAGCAGAATATATTTAAAGCAAAACAATTCAGGGTTAGAGAGTAGATGGAGCAAGAATGAGTTTGAGAATTTCAGGCATTCTCATCTCTAATATTTTGATAGGTTATTATCTTCTTAATAGTTCATTATGGTGGTTTTGCTAGCAAAGCTGGGCACTCATAATGTTGCTATTTCAAGAAAAAGGAGCTGATTCATTTCTCTATGCATGCTTAGAAAGTATATGACAGAAATAATAGGAGGAGTGCTCCTACAAGAATTTTGACATTTCTGCACATTATATGAATAAGTGGAGAATTTTTGTTTACCTCACTCATGAAGCTATTAGTTCTGAATTTTCAGGTGAAGAAATTGAAATTTTGAGAAATTAAGAAATTCATTCTAATCTCTTTGTTTCTTAGATGCATTTTTGTTCTAGGATTGGGGCCTCATGAGATTCTTTTTCCTTTTATGTTAAAATATCTGTTTGTGTTGTCCTTGTTTGGGTCTTATTAAGTGGCCATATTGATGAGAGTTCATGAGTGTAGTTTCCTTGACATTTCTAGGAAATGCACTTTCACAGAAGACTTCCTGTTTCTCTAGCTTTTATGCTCTTTCTGCCTCATCTTCTGTGATGTTCCTTGAGCTATAAGTGTAGGTGTTGTTCTGTTGAAGCATCAGTAAGGGCTGGGTACCACATCTTCACTTGTTCAGTGTTTGTGACTTTGTTAGTAGTCTCTGTCAGCTGCAAACAGAAGTTTCTTTGATGAGGGATGAGAAATATAATTTTACAAGGATATTTAGAATGCAGTTATGAATTATGCTGTTTTTAGTAAAGTGAGTTCTATTTTCAAGATCCATCACCCCACTAACCCTAGTCAGTTGGCTAAGTTTTCAGTACTAGACATGCTTTCCATCCTGTTGAACATACCTTAAGTCAAATTAGAGAGCTCTTATTTATCACCAAGATATGTGTGCCACTATTTCACGCTTAGGGTTATTATGCTATGCTGGTTGTAGTTCACAGGCATAATAGCTAGGTAAAACTATTTGGTGCTTCTCTCCTTTGGTCATTTTACTTATTTATTTTTTTAATTGTATGTAATCTTTTTTTACAGACCACTATTTATCCCCCTCCTGGTCTGCCCTCTGACTGTTTCACATCTCATACCTACTCCCCCACTCTTCTAAGAAGATGGCTCTACCCACCCACCCCCACCCTACCTGACCTCCCCCCTTATTCTGGGGCCTCAAGTCTTTTGAGGGTGAGGTGCATCATCTCTCACTGAGTCCAGACCTTGCAGTCCTCTGCTGTATACACGTTGGGGGGCCTCATGTCAGCTGGTGTATGCTGCCTGTTTGGTGGTCCAGTGTCTGAGAGATCTTGGGGGTCCAGGTTAGTTGAGACTGCTGGTCCTCCTGCAGGGTCGCCCTCCTCCTCAGTTTCTTACAGCTTTCCCCTAATTCAACCACAGGGGTCAGCAGCTTCTGTCCATTGGTTGGGTGCAAATATCTGCATCTGATTCTGTTGCTTGCTGGGTCTTTCCGAGGGCAGTCATGCTGGGTTCCTTTTGGTGAGCACATCTTAGCCTTAGTAATAGTGTCAGGTCTTGGGGCCTCCCCTTGAACTGGGTCCCAACTTGAGCCTGTCGCTGGACCTCCTTTTCCTCAGGCTCTTCTCCACTTTTGTCCCTGCAGTTCGTTCAGACAGGAACAATTTTGGGTCAGAGTTTTTGACTGTGGGATGGCAATCCCATCTCTCACTTGATGCCCTGTCTTTCTGCTGGAGGTGGGCTCTACAAGTTCCCTCTCTGCACTGAAGGACACTTCTGTGGCCCCTTCAGTTATCAGGAAGAGGGCTTTCATGTCAGTTCAAGAATCAACTTTCCCCAGAGAAGAGTCCCTCAATTGCTTATCCAATACCAAGTAGTCATAAATAACATAAATACAAGATACATACATGGACTGAGAAAGTGATTTTATATTTTATTTATATGCATATATATTTAAAATATATGTATATCAACAAAAAGGAATAAAGGTCATGGATTTGAACTTGGGGAAGATCAAGGAGTAGGGAGTACCTGGGAAGTGTTCTAGGGAGGAACAGAAAGGGAAGAATGACACAATTATATTTTAATTTCAACAGTAAAAATAAACTAAAAAAAAATGTTTGTTCCCACTCACATGATCTACTGGCATGGAATCTCATATTCTTATCTATTTCTGCTTGACTTCACATTCCACATGACTTCACATTCCACATGACTTCACATTCCACATTGCTTTCTCTTAGTGATACTCTGCTTCCAACTGGTTTCAGACGGTTGTCTCTTGAGATTGCTTTCTGATGAAACTTTGGTAGTAACTATATTTTCTTGTTTAGCATACATTTTTCACTCTTCCAGTCATTTCTCTGGAAAGGGGTTTCATACCCCTTTTACTCCCTTGGGAAGTCCCTCCAAAGTGCCCTAAGTCCAGTGCGACTATTTGGACAGATGCTACAAGGCAATTGTGATAGTTTATGGAATAGTTTCAAATCTATCATTTCTAACACAATGATGAAATGGTATCAAAAGATAGGACATAATGTAACTTAGTTGGGATTGTTTGTTTGTTTTTCAATGTAGGGTTTCTCTGTGTAACCCTGGCTGTCTTGGAACTTGCTCTGTAGACCAGGTTGGCCTCAAACTCAGAAATCAATTTGCCTCTGCCTCCTGAGTGCTGGGAGTAAGACATGCACTACTACCACCAACTAACTTAGTGTTTGTTGTTTTGTTTGTTTGGTTTGTCGGTTGGTTTAATACATCATGTAACTCACAATGGTCTGGAACTCATGGTAACTCTCATACCTTGGCTTTCCAAGTAAATGTTAGAATCACAGATATGTGAGATCATAGCTTACTTTAACTACTGTTGCTAATAATCATGATGGGTTGGAGGTCAGTTATCAAGCCTAACTGATGAATTATGATCATTACAATGGTATTATGTAAATATATGCTAATATATATACTCTGTATCATAATATGTATATTACAAATAATGCTATTTCATGGAGTTCTACATGAATGGAAAATCAGCATTGAGGAAAGAGAAAAAGGTAATCTTACTGTATGTTAAAAAGGAATATTAAGGGAAATGGTAATATCAATTATATTTCCTTTGATCATTTTATGGGAGTATATATGATCCTTTTCCCCTGAAGAATATAATAATCTAAAATGCAAGATTTGTCCTTTTATTTTAACATCTAATTGAATTGTAATGGGTTAGATGACTATGAACAATGATTAAGTAGTGATTTTGTAATGAATATTTTATGTTAGTGAATAATCATTTAAAATTTATTTTTTGCATCTTAAAATGGTATACATAATTAAATAGACTCTTTCATTTCCTAAAACTCGTAAAATTAAACTCCCATCCTAATAATGGTTATTTAAAATTAGGGTTAGTTTCTTTCAAATTTTCAGTCATGACTATTTTAGATGTTTACCATTGCAAAACTCTCAAATTCCTATGCTATCAGATTCATGTGAGCCCAATTATTCACAATTATCACACAATCAAAATGCATCACCAGAAAAGACATGGGCAATCACAGCTGCCAAAGGTTCTGGAAAACTGCCTTCTGCTTTCAAGGCTATGTGTCCTGATGCATAAAAATGATATAGGATACAAAGTTTCAGAATAATCAGGATGTACAATTACTGAATTACTGGCTTTGTTAGTATTTATTAAGACTTCCTTTATGTTTATTTTATAATCCAAAGAATATTAGACCAAATGTAACAGTCTCTCTCAAAATACAATATATCTGTGTATTTTTGTGTATGTAGATGTCTTTGCCCATGTGAGAACAGATTTAAGCAGCCTTCATTTATATATATATATATATATACAAAATCTACCTATCTGTCATTTTACACACTTGTAAATAAACAAAGAAAGATGAGTGAATACTGACAAAAAGGGAATTGTGAGATCTCATCAATTCATTATCTCAATGTGAATAGGTGACAAAGCCATTTTTTTTGTGAAGAGTGTCTGCTAGAATTGTACCAACCCCTTTTTTCCTGACCTGTCAACTCACATCATTCTGCATATGGGTCTTGAAGAAAAACAGACTCATCATTTCCCCCGCTTCTTATAGGACATTTCTTTACTTTGTTCTTTGCTTTCAAACATCCAGATAAATTCTGGAACATTAGAAAAGCCCAAGGTCTGGCTGTACTAGGTTTTTGTGTCTTTCTGATTCAGGGATGGAGTGGTTAGAAGCCTCTGGATGAGGGTTTAATTCCACATTCTCTAATCTGCTTTGCCATCAGTAATAAAGCTGTTATTTAAACCACTATCTATTTCCTGTACTTTAATTTTTCATTAGTTCTGGACCTTAGACAGGAAAGAAAAAGTATTATTTACCAAAGCCATCTGGTCCTAAAGGTGGTATTAAAGTCCCTGAAGCATATGTTTCAATGAAAAGCAGAAAATAATGCGACACTCTTACAAATTTAAATGAAAGTATGACTAAATTTTAGCCAAGTTAACATTTTTAAAACAAAGCTACATCAAAAAGAAAAATCTCTAACATATGGGCTGATTAAATATCAACCTAAAAATAACTTTCTTTTGGTAGTCTTCAGCAAAATCAGAGATATATGAACCATCCAATGCACAAATTCCACAGATAATCATTTCAGGAGTGGAGTGTGCTGTACATTATTGAGTACTTCAGTCATCCAGAGAAAGCGTCTTTATTGCTTGAAATCTTGTTCTTTCAGTTCATTTCTGTTCTCTTTTCCAGTGTCATGCTAGCCTAATGTGTTATAAAAACAAATAAGATCCACTTGAGGAATATTTGTTATGGTATTTTCAGGGGCCTTATATTGCTTCAGTTTTAGCTTAGAATTGAGATTTCTCTTGATGAATTTCCAGAAGGTTTCAAACTCTTGAAGATGTTCTATGGCTCATATTCAATGCCTCACACTACCAAGAGAGCATAAACAACTTTACTGGTTTTCTTCATCCCACTAAAGTTAGTCACTAATTCAGGGTTACCTATTTTAACCTTCTAGAAGTAAATTCAAGATTTTCATTCTTCTCAAAGATTTGACAAATGTTGGGATGAGATTTAATTTAGATTAAGTTTCCAAACAATATATTCATCATTCTCCTGGTAAAGAAAATATTTAAGATGCTAGATTTCCATTTTGTTTTGCCAGTTGATATACCATAAAGAATTTGTGCTACAGGAATCCAGAGTTAAAATCTGAGGAGTAATTAAATCACCTTTGTAACATGAGTTTGTGACTATGATCATTCAATAGAAATTTTCTTGGGCCCGTTGTCTTTACCTCTTTCAGCACTAATTTTCTCATTCCTCCTCCTCCTCTTCCTCTTCCTCCTCCTTCTTTATGTTCCTTTTCCTCCTCATCTTCTCCTTCTTTTTTCCTTTCTCTTTGTCATGTGTGACTGTGTACATGTGCTCACTTTTATAGAAACCATAGGCTGGCATCAGGTGTCTTTCTCTGCTGTTGTCCTTGCATTGTTTGAGACAGAGTTTCTCCCTGACATTGGATCTCACTGACTGGACAGCAAGACCCTACGATAGGCTTTTGTTCTTATGTCCTAGTTTAGAGATTACAGGCTCCAGGAATGCGCCCATGTTTTTATGTAAGTACCACAGATTTGCATTCAGCTCCTCATCCCTGTGCAGAAAGGATTTTATCCATCATGTTATCTTCCTATCCCCTTAATGTGTAATTTCTTAAGGATTATTTAACTCTATTCCTTTTTCTCAGACATTGTGTGGCAGAACGAGAAAATGCTTTGGAATCAGAGTCAATGAGTATACACTTGGCACTGGAGAGCTATAAGACTTGGGCAATTTCCTCTTCATTGCATTTGATATCAATTGTAATAGCTGTTAAATAGAGTAAACAAAAAACATATCAGAGAAATGTTGGCTTATTTGAGAGATCTTTAGGAAAGTCTCTAGCAAGAATATTGCAATATTTTGAAAACTTTTTAATAGCCTATGTTCCTTACAAAGGTGTCATAGAATCTGGGGAAAGCTGTGCTGTTGGGTTTTGCAACACAGGAGTAAATATCTGCTGTTGGTGATGATAAACATTTCCCTCATAGGAGCTCTGCCCTGGCAACATCTTTTGCATAGGTTCCCAGTGATGGAGAAGACAGTGTTCATCATGCTTTGGTACAGACTTGACTATGTACTTTCATTTACTTCCTTTGGTTTGATGAAGAACAATAAGGTGAAATGACAGGGACATTTTCTGTTTTATGAGCTTTTGGCTCCCTGGTGTCACCTGTAGACCATAGTTCCCACACCCCATGGCTTGTAAAATTATGTTTATATTCTCTTAATTTGAGTCTATCCTGAGGATACAAAGTAGGGAAGAATAACTTCAGTGATCCATCAGGCACATGAACATTTACAAATAAATATATGGGTTTTGTCTGCAATGTAGACATCTATGCTGATGCACACAGATAAAATTTCTCTTAGCAGCTTCTTCATACTAATACCCAAACTGAATATTTTTAAAGCCTCAAATATGCCATGCATTCATCTTTCTGATCAATCTTTAAAAAGGCTGTCTTACATAGTTAAATGGCTGTCTTATTAAACAACCATTGTAGTACTTGTTTGCTTGTTTGTTTATGTGCACATATGTGTGGAGATCAAAAGTCAGTGTTTGGCCTCTTCCTCAATTGCCTTCCACCAGGTTTTTTGAGTTAAAGTCTCTTATTGAACTCATTGTTTCAGCTAGACTTGCTGATCTTCAAATGCCAGGAAGCATTCTGTTTCCATTGCCTCAGTGTTCGATTTACAGACTAGTGCATCTGTGTCTACATGATGGTGTTGGTGCTGGGGATCTTCATCATTGCATAAAAGCTTTGCCAGCATTGCCAGTACTCTAGGCCTACTTTTACTTATTTAATGCAAATAGCAACTTAGCTTGGTATGGCTTGAGAAATTTGTACTAAAGGGAAAGAGAAAAAAGAGAGAAAGGGAATTTAACACAAGCCCAGTTTTGAACTGATGATTTTTATCCTAATACCTTGCACACGGAAATAAAAGTGAAAGGTTTGATGAATTAAATTAACCAAGAGAAAATCACCTGTTACTAAGATATTTCACTTTAATATCCTAATTTTTTAATATCCTCATTTTTTGTAAAAAGATATTTCAATTTAGATGAGAAACTTATTTTGATAAACACAAAGAATAAAAATTTATGGGATTTTTAGAAGAGGAAACTATCTGAGCATAGTTTTTTACCCTGAAAATGTAGGTCCTTATATAAAGTTTCTAGAGAAAGATCTAGGAATAAATATACAACAAATGATTTCAGTAACTGCCTCTCAGACCATTATGTTTAAGACTCTCCACACAGATTATTCTGGGTTGAACATGTTCTTGCAATAGCTGGGTCACTTCATGCTAAATTTATAGTAGAATTGAAATTGCAGCAATTTATTGGTAAAAATCTCAGGTGTTGGAAGTCACAATCTTTTAGTGACTTTGATTGTATTAAGCTTTAGAGTGGATCATAGTTATTAATCTATGTTTGGGATTTAGTACTTGATGTTATGATTTGGTGTTATATCAGACTCTGTGGTTGCCACCACAATATCTATACAAAGTTTTGTTCTGTCTACATCTCTTCATGGATAGGAGAAAGGGTCATGAGGCCAAATCACTATTGGTGGCTATCGGCAGTTAATTGTTGGTAGGGCAAGAAGTGTCATTTTCTTCAGGGATATAGCTATACATAACTTTATGAAGCTCCAGTAAATAACTCCTACTCATGCTCAACCAACCAACATTAATTAAACTCATTGGGTCACACACACATATATTGACATGAAATGGAGGGAAACATTTGTTGATAGGATGGGTTTCAGCAGAAGATGGGGCAGATAAGAGGGGTAATGATCCCTCCATGTGGCTGTAAACTCCCTCAGCTCCTTCAGTCCCTTCTCCAGCTCCTTCATCTGGGACCCCACGCTCAGTCCAATGGTTGCTATGAATTGAATCTTGGGTATTCTGAGCTTTTGGGCTAATATCCACTTATCAATGAGTACATACCATGTTCATTCTTTTGTGACTGAGTTACCTCACTCAGGATGATATTTTCAAGTTCCATCTATTTGTCTGCAAAACTCATGAAGTCATTGTTTTTAATAGCTGAGTAGTGTTGCATTTGCAGCCCCATGGAGGGAGCAACAGTGTCAACTGGCCTGACCCCTCGATGTTCCTGGAGACTGGACCACCAACCAAAAAATACACATGGAGGGACCCATGGTGCTGACCGCATATGTGGCAGAGGAGGGACTTGTTGGCCATCAGTGGGAGGAGAGGCCCTTGGTCCTGAGGGTGTTAGAAGCCCCAGTATAGGGGAATGCCAGGGAGGGAAGACAGGAGTGAGTAGGTGGGTGGGGGAGCACCCTCACAGAGGCAGGGGGAGGGGGGATGGGATAGGGGGTTTCCAAAGAGGAGACCCCCTAGAAAGGAGAAAACATTTGAAATGTAAATAACATATCAAAAATAAAATAAAATTCTTACATATTTAAGGGAAAAAAAGAACGATAATGGTGGTTAGGAACATTTCAAATTTATTATACACATATGTGAAATGTTCAGAGAATCCTATTTAATTAAAAATTGCACATTGTAATATGTATTCTTTGCTAAAATAAACAAAATAATCTTTCAGGGTTGTGGAATTAAAGTAGTTCTAAGGAAAGATGAAGAGTTGGTAAATATGACTTGGTGAGAGTCCTTGATTCAAGTAGACATTTGTCCTTCAGCCCTGGTCTAGAACTCACATAGACTTCCAGGGGTGTGACAATGCATTGATATCTGCAAAGTGTGATGTCCATAATAAATTTGTGATTTTTTTTAGGTCTCTTACATTTCAGTTAAGTGCTCTGTTGCTGGACTACATCCCCCTGTTTTGAAACTTATTGTAATACTTACATAACTTTAATGAATTTGCTATTTTATGTGTCTCAAAATCCCTTTGTGACATTGGCAAGAAGGATATTTTCATCTTCAGGATCAGGATCTAAACGTCACTATAAGTGAAAGTCTCTGCCCAGATTTCTCAGAAAAAAATGTAGGCAAATTGGGACTATAATAAAAATTCACTGCCGTTTGTGCCTGTGTGCATTCTGATGTCATTTTTGCTGCATTAATGGGATTATCTCAATATCAGGCAGTAGAACACCCAAATGGGAAAATTATATATATCTCCAACCAGTATTATGATTAATGCAAAAGATATACTAAATAACTATGGTAGTATTTGGTAATGTGATTAATGAAAAAGATATAAGTAATTACAAGGTGCCATTAAAGACATGAAGCCCTATACTCTAAATTTGTCTAAGCTCCAACGTCTTATCCTTAAGTTTGGCCTAAGCTATGCAATTACTGTTCAGTCACCAGGACGAAAGACTTCAAAGAAGCTATCAGCTATCTGGCATGGCCTTTTCACCAAACTGATCCAGCAAACACATGCCAAGCTATTTGTACCATCTGCTGGGCATGAATCACTAGAGAAGGACGAGGGGACAGCTGGAGCTGTCATCTTTGAAATGTCATTTATGAGAAAATATCAGAATTCACACCAAAAGGCAAAAGACAAAGTACCCTATGTGTCCTCAAAAAGACTGGAGAAAATATGGTGGCATTTCTGATGGAGATCTTGTCTCTGACACTTTGGAACCTCTTCATCTTTTCCAGCGTCCTTTTGAGGGACAGTTTTGTTGTAGCTTGTGAAAAAAGACACATGCAGAAAAAATTCAGGTAAGGATGCAGTAAGAAACCTAAGGAATATAAAGTCTTATGGTATATTTGCTTAGGTAAGGATCCTGGAAGCAGACCTAAAACTTCTGTTGTTTTGTTTGTAGCTATCAATTTTAATCCATTCCTATGTCATTCATTCATTTGTTCATTCATTTATTCATTATTCATTCTCTGAATTCTACTATATTCCAAGTGCTGGGAGATGAAAGTGAATATAACTAGATGCCCACTATGTGTAGTGTATAATTGTATTAACCAGTCTACTTTATTCAGTTCTGACAAGAATCCATTGGTATAAGAAATAATATCTCACTTTACTTTGAGAAATTAAAATGAACAGTGATTTGTCTAAATTTATCAGATAATATAAGGAGATCTTGGATCAAAAATGTGGTGTTAAAAATTCTTTCAAGTGCACACTGTTTAAATATTCTTTTCTCCTCTCTTCATGGAATGTGCCAAAGTGGTTCTTAAATTTTGGAAGAAGCCCTAAATGTGGAAAAATCAATATAAATAACAAAAAAATACCATTTAAAGTTATAGAGTACAAGACTAAGACCAATCTATACTTGACGTGGTAATATTTGTTCAAATTTCCATTTTTCCATTTCTGTACCTCAAGATCACTTTGAACTGTGATAATGTAGAGAGCAGGAAAAATAAAGTCTGAAAATGTTAATGATATTTACTTCCCTCTATTTTATATATTGCTTTTTCTACTTGTATTTATTCTTTGTTTTGAGACAAAGTCTCATTATAAAGGCATGAGAAGTCTGAAATTCACTATATAGTCCTAGCTGGTCTTGAACTCACAGAGTTCCACCTGCCTCTGTTTAGTAAATGCTGGTATAAAAGCATGTATCACATCATTTGGCTTATTCTATTTTCTTTAATGTACTCTCTGTCAAGTACTAAATGAATTCTTTTTCTTATTTTACACTCTATAACAATGGCCTAAAAGAACTTATGGTGACTTTAATCTTTGATACACGTATTATTGATACTGTTTTATTTGTAGACCAGATAAGGGTAGCAAAGGCCATTCAAGAGATTTTCAGGCATATGGATGGAACTAGAAAATATCATCCTGAGTGAGATAACACAGACCCAAAGGGATATACATGCTATGTACTCACTTGTAAGTAGATATTAGCTATAATGCATGGGATAACATGCTACAACCCACAGACCCAAGAAACTAGATAACAAGGAGGGTCCCAGGGTGGATGCTTGAATGTTATTCAGAAGAGGAAATTAAATACTTGTAGTGGGTATTCCTGATTGTCAACTTGACTATATCTGGAGTGAACTACAATCTAGAATTAGAAGGCTCACCTGTGATCTAGATCTTGAGTCTGGAAGACAGAAGTTTCAGGTGTGGTGGTAAGCACACCTTTAATCTGGGCCATACCTGCTGCTGGAAACCTATACAAGGACATTGGAAGAAAGAAAATTCACTTTCCTTTGCCTGCGTGCCTTGTGGGACTAACCAACTGCTAGGTCCTTGGACTTTCATTCACAGCTGCTGCTGACCATTGTTGGGGAGTTGGACTACAGACTGTAAGTCATCAACAAATTCCCTTTCTATATAGAGACTACCTATAAGTTCTGTGACTCTAGAGAGCCCCTAATAATACAATAGTCATCAGAGGTGGACTGGGGATCGAAACAGGGTAGGATATGGAATATGGAGGGATATGGTATGTGTGTGGGGGTATCAGGTGTGGGGAGAGCTAGGGAGAGAGGGTTGGGATAGTGAATGGACATCCATGGCTGGGGTTGTGTGTGCATCTCTAAGATATGCCGAAGACCTGGGATGGGGGAGGCTCCAGGAAGTCTATCAGGGTGACTCTAGCTTACATTCCTAGCAATGGAGGATACGAAATGTGAAATGGCCATCTCCTGAAGCCAGGCAGGACTCCTAGTGGAGGGGAAAGGACAACAACCCACCCACAAAACCTTTGACCCTAAATTTATCCTGTCTGTAAGTACAGTGACAAAGATGGAACAGAAGCTGAAGGAATGGCCAGCCAATCATTGGCCCAAATTGAGATCCATCCCATGGCAAGAACCAATCCCTGACACTACTTATGATACTCTGTTTTACTTGCAGACAGAAGCCTAGCATAACTATTCTCTGAGAGGCCCTGCCCAGCAGCTGACTGAAACAGGTACAGCCAAATATTAGATGGAGCTCGGGGAATCTTACGGAGAATTTGAGAGACCCAGAGGAGATAGGAAACCCACAAGAAAACTAACAGAGTCGACAAACCTGGACCCTTTGGAACTCCCACCAACATAAGAGCATATAAGGGCTGGGCCTAACCCCCTCACTCCACATATGTAGCTCCCAACAACTGGAACAGGGTTGTCCGTGATTCTGTTGCCTGCCTGTGAATCCTGTTCCCCTATCTGAGCTGCCTTCTCTGGCCTCAGTGAGGAAGGATGTGCCCAGTCCTCCAGGGACTTGATGTGCCCTGGTGGTTTGGTACCCAGAGTAGGCCTACCCCTTCTCAGAGGATAAGGGACGGGGAGATGCGAGGAAAGGCTCTTTGATGAGGGGACTGGGAGGAGAGTAGGGCTGTGATAGGGATGTAAAGTGAATGAAAAATCAATGAATAGATAAATAAATAAATGGAAAAAAGAAAAAAATATTAAGAAGTGTATTCTGCAGTCTACAGCATTAGCATTGCCTGGGACCTTGAGAGGCATGCACATTCTTGGATCTGCCTTAACTTTATGGCTCCCAGAATAGAGGCTATGGTATATCCTTTCAATACACGCTGATAATGTCTAACAATAACAATGCATAGTTATTACTTTCTGTTGGAAACCTTCAAACTTTCCTGGAGCACAGTTCTACAATTATTCTACAAGACATTGGAATGCTTTCCTCCTTCCAGGCCCCTCTATGTATACACTTCCATCTTCTCTCCATCTTTTCCACACCCAGCTCTTCCCAGACCCTAGTAATCATGGTTTCACTTTCTACTTCCTTAAAGAATATTTATTAGAAGTCGAAATAACTCAAGAAATTTTAATGTCATAAAGAAATATTTATAATGCATGTATGTATATTATCATGATTTAAGAAAAACAGTATATAGTGTAAAATTCAGAGCATTCCTAATATATAGCAGCATTCGAAATACGATGCCTCCGAAAGTACTTCTATTATTCTGCTAATGGAACATAACCGTATGACTCTAAACGGGATATTACTATACACACATATCAGTACCTCGCTCCACCCATATCAGAGAAGTTTCCTCTAGATGGGAATTAGCATTGAGAGTCACAACTGGACAATGTGCAGGAAGTGATAGACTTAGGAGCACTTAGACCTAAATGGACTGTTTAATGAAATGCTCCCTTTCCAGTCTCAGGGATCTACGCAGAAGAGGAGGACCAAAGATTGTGAGAGTAGGAAACGGTGGATGACTCCCGTGAAACGTTCTTTATACATCTTATTGTGGGACAACTATCATGGGGTACACAAAAAAAGTAGAAAATAATGACTAAATTATTTAGGATGGCACATTTTTGTTATTATTGTAATAGAATTGTGATTTTTTATTTTTGTATAAATTAAAAGATTTCCTCAACGGATATTTATTTCATTATGTGAAGACTGTATTTTAGGAAATTCAGATAATTAAAAAAATGTCAAGAAATCCACTGTGCTGAAAATTTTAAATATTAGAAATTAGTTATTTCAAAATTTCCCACTGTCATAACTACTATAAATATGCATTGTATATTGAATTATTTTTTTAAAAATTATGTTTTGTGATTATAATTACATCAGTTTTCCATTCTCATTTTTTTTCCTCCAAAACTCCCATATACCACTCCCTCTTGCTCTCTTACAAATTCCTGGCCTTCTTTGTAAAAGTTTTAATTGTATGTATTTTTACAGACAAAACAGGCTATTGGTTAATTTTTATTAAAAAGGCATGCCAGAGAAATCTTTCTAATTGAATAGAATATAGTTACTCATCCCCTTTTTAATTATACATTTAGTATTTCATAATAAGTACATCCATAATTTTTAGTATTATTTTATTATGATGGCCATTCAAACTATTTTCATTTTATTGCTTTTATAAAACAATGTTATAATGGCAATTCTGCCTTTATGATATCTCTAGTAATAGTTTGACATATAATTGACAAAAATCTCATATATTCTCACGAGTGAAAATATTTGCTTAATCAATGTTCACTCGGGGCTGTGAAAAGTTTATTCCTTTGTTTTTGTTTTGAGAGAATTGTGTTAGTATCTTAACTGAGATAGAAAAACTGAGTCAATCTTCACTGACAAGTGGTTGTGTTCAGTCACAGTGCACTATAAAAATTAAATGGGCAGGGACTAGAGAGATGGCTCCAAAGAAATGAGCACTTGTTGCTCTTGCAGAGGACATGGGTTCAGTTCCCAGCATCCGTATCACAGACCACTATCACCTATGACTCTTGTTCTAGGAGATCTGGTGCTGTTTTCTGGCTGCCTTGGACACTAAGCATGCACATGATGCACATCCATGCACACCATGAAATTATTAATTCCATTATACAGCACAAAAGCTGTCATAATGGAAGTAAGGTAAACAGAAAGATTGTGAGTGTCAGAATTCTTGTTTGTTAGTATAACTGAGTAAATCTGATGAATTTAATCACACAAGGAAACCAAAACATATATTTTAAAAACAAATCAAAACCAATTTCTTGCAAGAAGGCATCTAAAGGACTTTTCTCAGAAGAAATAAATTCATAAGGAAAGTGTTATTCAGGAAAATTCTTTAAAACTTCCAAATTTGGCATTATTTGTTGATCTAATATAAATATATACCTCGTCAGATACTCATAATCTCATTTCATTAGTTTTTGCCTATAACATATAATTGATGACATTATTTATTAAGCATTCATACAATGTTGGTATGATGTACTTGATACAATGTTTAATAAAAGCTTGTAATTTGTAGCTGATTGATGTGGAATTATATAGTACAAAATCATTATAAAAGTGTGTACAAATATATTTGTCATTTGAAAATCCTCTAAGGTAAATCCTCTTACAGCCAGACAACTTATTGTATTGAAATGTTATTAGAATATGGCTTAAATTTAAGCCATTTTCATTCAATTATTTCAAGTGGTATTCAGGTTAGTGAAATTTTACATTGAACAACAAGAAAAGCTTTAATCTTTCTGCTGTACAGAAATAAAAGCAATGCTTTAGCTAAAAATAAATTGTTAAACATTGAAAATGACAAAAGAGAAAAAAAGCCCCTTGTGGCATTATCTCTGTTTGATAGATATTTTTATTCTTACCAAATGGACAGTGTTTCACCCTGGCTTGTCCTTTTATTCAATGGCATGATGTGCTGGCATGCTGACTTATTGTACTTATCAGATCAATTTTGATCATTGCAAGTGCTCTGTTTTCTGTTTATCCATCATTAACCTAATGCCATGTCTTTATGATTGGGCATCTTTTTCATAGTTCTTTTTCACTCACAAATGATGTTGAGATGGAAATACTCACATACACATTGATTTTGCTTTTCTAAGTTATTTTCCTTTCACTATGTTATTTGAACTTAAATTTCTGAATTACATGCAATGGACACAAAACATTTTATTTATAACTAAAAATAAAGTATATTCAGTATAAAAATATCAAACTCATATATGTATATTAATATAGACATATTTACACACCTCCAAATAAACAATTTTGACTGTATAGATTATGAATGACACTTGAATAAATGAAATGATATAGCAGGGGAAGCCAAGATATAATTTGGATATCATAACAATCTTCCTTGTATAAAAATGCACACAGAGTTTGGTATTGATAAGCTTATTGGGTAAAGGCAAGTTCTCTGATGTTTGTCAATCTGAATTCAACTCCTGGAAACCACATAATATTCTTTATAGTCTAAGGAAAGAACTGAATTCTGACATTTGTCTTCTGACCTCTATGTGTATGTGTGTGGTACGCACACACACACACACACACACACACAAACGCAAGCACACACACGCACTAAGAGATTGTACAAAAAAGTCCATACTAAATGTAATATATTGGCTAAAGATACATCAGAAGTCAACAATAATCAAAGGAGAAAATCATTTGAGATCATTATACCTTTCCCATTTGGATGTAAAATATTTCCTTTTACTTCATCTCAGTGACTATATGTCAGCTGAATATTATTTCTACCAATATTTCCAAAACAAGAAAGTTTAATTAAAGTAAAGTAAATTACATGATTTGTAGAGTTGATCATAATGGGTCTTACTAAGGCTTATATTTTATTGAGCATTTGAATCACCCTGGTAGAGTTTTCTGTTAACCACTTTTTGGTGCCACTTGTCAATTTTATAGATAAACTTGGTCTCTATAAAAGGATAACTTGCACTAACTTGCACAGGTGGCAATTTCTTTATAGATTCGCATTTCATGGTTAAATACAGAGATTTTGGAACCCATTTTTTAAGTAGCTATTAATAATTAAATAAGCTATATTGGGATAATTTTCTCATTACAATGTAATTATACACATCAAAAACTGACATCAATGAGTTTGATGTAAAGAAAATCTCTCATGTGTTGTATAGATGCAACTCCTATCAATTAAAACTGATTGGTCTATAGCTGAGGCAGGAAATAGAAAATGGGACATCTGATAAGCAGTAAGGATTCTGGGAAAGAAGCATGTGGTGGAGGAATAAGCCCACAGAGGGAGGATGACAGTCATATGCAGTTAAAGACCAGGTAACTACCTAAGTGGTAGAACTTAAATCAGAATAAATGGGATATTAATTTAAGAGATGGTCAAAGAATAGCCAAAGCTTATGGTCAAGATGTTTGTATGTATATTTTGAATCATAGAGTTGTTATTTTGGGAGCTTGGAGCTGGGAGGAAAATGTGAATTTTATAGATGGTGCCCAGTGTGGAGTACCATCATGGGCTAGATAGAATATATGATCCCTTTACAGTTTGACCTTTATTTCAATCATGTAGAAAAAAAATTAGTTAACATGAGACACTCTATGAGATTTAATATTCAGAGAACACATGATATATGATAGTTCTGACAGCAGAAGAGGACTTCATATAACTTCATTTGCTTTACAGAATAATAATGATAGCAATTAATATATGCTATATTATTTTGCAAATTCTTAAATACATAATTCCTATTAAGTTCTTTTAATTCTTTTCTTTTTACTGAAAATAGATTGTTTTCTTCAACAATATATCCTCTTAATGGTTTCTCCTCCCTCCACTCCTCCCAGTTCCTTTCTACATCCCCTCTCCTCTAGATCTACTCCATTTATGTCTCATTAGTAAAGAACAGGTTTCTAAGAGATAACCACAAACTATGATACAATAAAATATGATATAATATGACAAAAACCATCATATCAAAGTTGGACAAGGTAATCCAACAGAAGGCTAAGAAGCCTAAGAGCAGGCACAAAAGTCAAAGACACACTACTTATCACATTCAGAAATCCCATGGAAATACTAAACTTCAATCTATGAGATATATGCAGAGGACCTGGTGTGAATCCATTTATGTCCTGTGAATGCTGCTTCAGTCTCTGTAAGCTCATATGTGCCTTGCTTAATTGATTTAGAGGACATTATTCTCTTGATGTCTTCCATTCCCTCTGGTTCTTACAGTTTTTTTCTGCCTTCTCTTTCACAGGACTCTCTGAGCTCTGATGGAGAAATTTTATGGAGATATCCCATTTAGATGCTCTCTGTGTATAATGTCTGGCTGTGGGTCTCTTCATCAGTTCCTATCTGCTGTAGAAGGAAGCCTCTCTGATGATGATTGGAGATGACACTGATCTATGAGTTTAACAGAATATCATTAGGATTCACATTATTGTTTGGTAATTGATTGGCATTGTTTGGTTTTCCCCTAAGTCTCTGGGCAACCTAGTCTTTGATTCTTCATTACCCAAGCAGTATAGGGTATGGTTTCCATCTCATAGAGTGATCCTTGAGTAAAATCAGACATTGGTTGGGCACTCCCACAAGTTCTATGCCATCATTACCCTAGCATATTTTGCAGGGAGGACAGATTGTAGGTCAAAGGTTTTGTGGCTGAGTTGGTGTTTAAGTTCCTCTTTTGCTAGGTTGAAGAGTACTTTCCTGAACCTAAAACACTAGAACATAGGGGTAAAGGTTCCACATAGGTACCAGCCTCCATGTTCACTGAGTTGTGTGGGTGGTGTCCTAGGCAATGAGGTTCCTGATGTCAGTTTACAGAAGGCAACCCATTGTGTAAGCAATAGTCTGGGTTGTTTGGGGACTTTAATGTGACCTCCTTGGCCAACGACTCAGTTGAATGCAACTCAGTTCCTCCACTGGAAGTCTCATTTGGTGGCAGGATATGATCAGTTGAAATTCCATATCCAGATTATAAAGAGGTCTCATTAGGATCACCTTCATATATTTTAGGAAGTTTCCACTGCACTAGGTTTTCATATCATCTCTCTGATGCTCCTCAATTTCAGCTGTCTTTCCATGCAATCTCTCTCATCTCTCCTTCCCCTTTCCACCTGCTCCTCCTCTTCCTGTTAATTTGGAAAATCTGTTCCATTTCCCCCTCCCAGGAGAATTCATGTTTTCAGCAAAGACCCTTCAAGTATACCTCACCTCTCTTGGTCTACAGATTGAAGCTCAGTCATCACTTACTTAATGTCTAGCATTCACATATAAGCAAATGTATACCATATTTATCTTTTTGGGTATGGGTTACTTCACCCAGGATGATTTTCTTCTAGTTCCATCCATCTATTTACCTGTAAATTTCATGTTATCTTTTAACGGCTGAGTAATTCTCCATTGTGTAAAAATATACCACATTTTAAAATAGGTATTGATTTACTTTACATCCTGATCACAGTTTCTCCTCTCTCATCTCCAAGTTATTCCCCCTACCCTCCCCTACCCCCATCTATCCTTTCTCCCCTTCTCAGAAAAGCAGAGGCCTCCCATGGATATCAACAAGTCTTGGCATATCAAGTTGCAGTAAGATTAGGTGCATTTTCTTCTGTTGATTCTAAGCAAGGCAGCCCATTTCAGAGAAAGGTAGGCAATATAGTCAAAGACAGCACCTACTCCCACTTTAGAAGTCCCACATGAAGACCCAGCTGCACAACTGTTATTTATGTGCAGAGGGTCTAGGTCCATCCCGTTCATACTCTCTGGTTGGCCATTCAATCTCTATGAGCACCTATGGGCCAAGGTTACTTGATTCTGTAGGTTTTCTTATGGTGTCCTTGAACCGTCTGGCTCTTTTAGCCTTTTCTTCCTCTCTTCCACAGGATTCCATGGGTTCCACTGAATGTTTGGCTGTGGGTCTCTGCATCAGTTTCCATAAGTTGCTGGGTGAAGCTTCTCTGATAACATTTATGCTAGGCTCCTGTCCGTAAATATAGCAGAACATCATTGACAGTGTCAGGTGTGGGCTCCCACTCATGGAATGGGTCTCAAGCTGGGCCAGTCCCAAGAGGGAAGCTTGGCCACTCCCTCAAATTCTGTTCCATCTTTTACATCTGTCAGATTTGTTGGCGGGACAAACAGTAGGTCTAAGGTTTTGTGGCTTAGTTGGTGCTCTAATTCCTCCATTGGAAGTCTTGTCGGTTACAGGAGGTGGCCAGTTCAGGCTTCCTATCCACCAAGGCTAGTAATCCTAGGGTCACCCTTATAGATTCTGGGGAGTTTCCATTTTCATAAGTTTCTAGCTTATCCCAGAGATGTACTCCTCAATCCATTTGTCTTTCCAAGTACTCTCTTCCACCATCCTCCCAATATCTCATCACTTTTGTTCCCATTCCAGTCCACCCCAGAGTTTTATTCATCCCTGATGTCTAACTGATTTCCCCTTCTCAGGGAGATTCAAGCATCCTCCCTTGGGTCCTTCCTTCTTAGCTTCTTTGGGTCTGTAGATTGTAGCATGGGTATCCTGTACTTTATGGCTAATGTCCACTTATAAGTGAGTACATACCAACTTGTCTTTCTGGGTCTTGGTTATCTCACTCAGAATAATCTTTTGTAAGTCCCATGCATTTGCCTATAAATTTCATAATGTCATTGTTTTTAATGGATAAGTAATATTCTTTTGTGTAAATGTATCACATTTTCTTTGTTCATTCTTAGTTTGAGGGGTATCTAGGATGTTTCCAGTTTCTGGCTATTATCAATAATGGTGCTATGAACATAGTTGAGCAAATGTCCTTTTGAAAGCATGAAACATCCTTTGGGTCAGGTGTGTTTAGCCGAGGCTTGAAACAGATTGATTCCCAACTTTCTGAGGAACTGCCATATTGACATCCATACAGTTTATAGAAGTTAGCACTCCTACCAGCAATGGATAAGACCTCACCTTATTCTGGATCCTCACCAAAATGAGCTGTCATATGTGTGATTGATCTTAGCCATTCTAATAGGTGTAATATGGAATCTCAAGGTAGTTTTGATTTGCATTTCCTTGATGACTAAGAATGTTGAACATGTCTTTAAGTATTTCTTGACCATTTGAGATTTTTCTTTTGAGAAGTCTCTGTTTATGCCAAAACCATGCATTTTTAAAGTTACTATACCTTTATACTACAACTTGAAATCAAGGATAATCATACCTCCAGCTGTTCTTTTATTGTTCAGGATTGATTTAGCTATCCTGTGTGCTTCATTATTCCATATGAAACTTGTCCTTTCAAGATCTGTAAAGAATTGTGTTAGAATTTTGATGGGGTTTACATTGAATTTGTATATTGCTTTTGGTAGGATGGCCATTTTTAATCATCTTAATCCTACTGATCCATGAGCAAGGGAGCATCATCTCATATCTTCTTAAATTTATATCATAACAAAATGTTTCTCCAACAGGTCTTTCCCCTTCTTGAAGGCTTTGTCCAGATTTTATTGCTGTGAAGAGACACAATGAACCCAACTAGTTTTTAAAGAAAAATATTTAATTGGGGCTTGCTTACAGTTCAGAGGTTTAGTCCATTATCTTCATGATAAGAAGCATAGTGACATGTAGGGAGATGTGATGCTGGAGGATAGCAGAGAATTCTACATCTAGATCAGCAGGCGACAGGAAGAAAAAGTAACACTGGGCTTGACGTGAACATTTAAGATCTCAAAGCCCATCCCCAGAAACATACTTCCTTCAACAAAGCAAGACCTACTTCAATTAGTCTACACCTCCTTCTAATAGTACTCTCTATGGCCCTATAAAGGCCAATTTTATTCAAATTTCTTGGTTAGAGTTACCACAAGCTATTTTACATTATTTACAGCTATTGTGAAAGGTATTGTTTTCCTATTCTCTTCCTTCAGTCCATTTTTTATTTATATACAGGAAGGCTATTGATTTTTTTTCTTTGAGTTAATATTGGATCCACTTAAAGGGTTTATCAGCTGTAGGGGTTTCCTGGTAGAATTTTGAGGATTGCTTATGTATACTATCATATCATCTGCTAATAATGGTACTTTGACTTCTTCATTTTCAATTTGTGTTACCTTGATTTCCTATATTTGCCTTATTTTTCTAGCTAGAACTTAAAGTATTATATTGAATAGATATGGAGAGATCAAACAGCCTTATAGTGTTCATGATTTTAGTGGAATTACATTATGACCTCTTTCATTTAATGTAATCTTGGCTATAGGCTTGCCGTAAATTGCCTTTACTATGTTTGAATATATCCTTTGTGTCCTTAATCTCTCTAAGACTCTTA
The DNA here is from genome assembly GCA_019843965.1 of Rhynchomys soricoides. Taxonomy (NCBI): domain Eukaryota; kingdom Metazoa; phylum Chordata; class Mammalia; order Rodentia; family Muridae; genus Rhynchomys; species Rhynchomys soricoides. The sequence continues at coordinate 3,268,060 of JADRCH010000169.1, read as the reverse complement.
TCATGAAGGGTGGTAAATTTTGTAAAATGCCTTTTCTATATCTAGTGATATGGTCAGTTACTGATTTTGATATATATTGAACCATTATTAGATCTATAGAATGAAGCTTAGTTGATCATGGTAGATGGATGATCTTTTCAAAATGTTCTTGGACTCAGTTTGCAAGTATATTATTTACTATTTTTTTATCTATGTTTATAAGAGAAATTGATATGTAATATCTTTCTTTGTTGAGTCCTTAAATGCTTTGAGTTTCAGAGTAACTGTGACCTCATAGAATGGGAGAAATTGATATATAATATCTTTCCTTGTTGAGTCCTTAAATGCTTTGAGTTTCAGAGTAACTGTGACCTCATAGAATGGGTTACCCAATGTTTCTTCTGATTCTAGTTTGTGGAAGAATTTAGGAGTATTTGTATTAACTCTTCTTTGAAAGTCTAGCAGAATTCTGTGCTAAAATCATCTTGTCCCCTCCCCTTTTTGGGAGACTTATTATGACTGTTCCTAATTGACTAGGGATTATAGGTCTACTTAAATTGTTTATCTGATCTTGATTCAACTTTGGTAAGTGGTATCTATTGAGACAATTAACCATTTCTTTTAGATTTTCCAATTTGTGGAGTATAGGTTTTAAAAGTATATACTTACAATTCTCTGGATTTCGTCAATGTTTATTTTATGCCCCCCTTTCATGTCTGATTTTGTTAATTTGGATATTCTTCCTCTACCATCTACTTAGTTTGGATAATCATTAATTTATGTTATTGATTTTCTCAAAGAACCAACTTTTGTTTCATTGATATTTTGCATTGTTCTGTTTGTTTCTATTTTATTGATTTCAGCCCTCAATTTAATAAATTCTTGCTGTCTACTCCTCTTAAGTGTTATTACTTCTTTTTGTTCTAGAGCTTTCAGGTGTACTGTTAGGTTACTCGTATGAGAATTCGCCTTTTTTTGTTTGTTTTATTTTTAATGTAAGTACTTTGTGCTGTTAGAACCCACTTTCATTATGTCTCACACATTTGGGATTGCTGTATATTCATTTTCATTGAGCTCTAGAAAGTCTTGCATCTTTGTATTGACCAATTTTATATTCATTAGAGAGTTGTTCAGTTTCCATGAGTTTGTAGGCTTTCTGTTGTTGTTGATTAAGTCATGGTAGTCTAATAGGATGCAGGAAGTTTTTTCAGTTTTATTGTATCTGTTGATATTTTCTGTGTCCAGAAATGTGGTCTGTTTGGGAGAAAGTTCCATGAGGTGCAAAGCAGGGCATATATTCTTTTGTTTTGGGGTGAAATGCTCTGTAAATGTTTTACAACCTTTGCTTGGATTTCTTTAAAGGATTTATTCATTTCCTCTAATTGTGTTTGGTTTTGTGCAGTTTTAAAGAAATTTACTCATTTACTCTTTAAGGACCTCTATCATCTTCATACAGTTGGTTTCAAGGTTTTTGTTTTCTTCTTCAGCTATGTTCAAATATTTGAGACTAGCTGCACTCGATATCTGGGCTCTAGTGAAAATATATTGCATTGGATGTTATTGATTGTATCTTTACGCTGATGACTAGATGTCTGAGTTTGGGATGATTATATAGGCCTAGGTGCTGATTTCTGGATTTGTCTTTGTTGGGTGGGTGTTTTATCTATAGTTTCCATTCCCTTTCTGGAATTTTGAAGAGTAAGGAGGCTCTTTTTCTGGTCTGTTCTGCTGGTATGTTCACAAGAAATTCCTGCTGGTATTGGAGGCTGTGATAATGAGATGGGTTGGGGGAAGGAAATTTGGAGGAGAAAGTCTTTGTAATTGGCTGAGCATGGGGTCAAAGGAGAAAGGGAGACTACAGCAGGTTTCCTGCTACAAAGCTGTGGATGAGAGTAGGGGTATTGAATCTCAGGAGCAGTAGGGGAGGTGTGGACCTGCTTGCAGTCTACTTGTTCCCCTGGGAAGAACTGCCCTTAAGTTAACAGGGAGTGCCTGTTCAGGTTGTAGTCTAGTAAAAGACAACAAGTGGATAATTTGCCACACAAACCATTCAGACAAAAATCTCATTTAAATAGGATTGGTTTATTGAACATAAATCCCAAGACTGATAGATCAGGACTGTGACTACAGACTCAGCAACTGGAAGCTGCAACCTGGAACATTTGTCAGGGCTAGCTTAAAAAGGCTATACCTGGAAAACCACAACGAGCTCATATGCAGGGGCAGGAAGTGCTACCTGATGGCTAGCCCTGACTCAAGCTATTTTAAACATAACAGTTCATATTGACTTTTATTTTGATGGGTCCTAAGTAAAGCTGATGGTTGTGGACTTAAGATTAACAAATCTCAGAATATATAGAACATAAGAGGCTATATATGCAGCATAAACCTGCTCCAAGTCAAGCTATTTTTCTGTGTCAATGACTGGCAGGCATGGAAAAAAAATGGCTACAACTATGCGAATGAAGCAGGCCTCAACAATCCCCCCTTTTAGTTCTTCCAGTAAGTCAAATGATTGACTTAAAAATT
>JADRCH010000169.1:3076471-3265542 GCA_019843965.1 Rhynchomys soricoides | reverse complement strand
TTAGCACATTGTCATGTGGGTACAGGGAGGCTGAAATGCTAGTCAAAAGCTGACATTTTCTGATTAGTTGATCCAGCTGAAAGACAGGAAGCAATCACATCAGTGGACCAGTTTACATTAACTTTTAACTAGTCAGAGATTAGCAGCTTGCAGTCCAAGTGTGATACCTAGATGAAGTCTGTCAGCCAGGTGAAAATCTGCTAAGACAAATACAAATTAGGGACAGAAGTTAAAATTTTCTAGTCTCAACAAGTAGGGGCATTAGAAGGAGAAGAAGATCTGTGGGATTCACAGGAAATGGAGCAGGCGGCAGGGAACACTGCCTCAGGTGTTCTATTGTAGGTTTGGACAAGACTGAGGGATTGTATCTGTGGGAACAGAGAGAGAAGAGAAGTTCTGCCTGGTTTTCTGGCAGGCATGGGTTGTGGGTTAGCAGGGAGTACCTGCTGGAGTTGGAGATAAAACGAAGAGTAGGGGATGGAAGTTAGAAGGGGATGGTCTGTATGTGATCTATAAGAGATGTGGGCAGGGGAGAAAGAAGGCTACAACTGGTATTCTGTTGCAGTGTGAGGAGTAAGAATAGTGGGTTGGATTTAGAGAGGAGGAGGAAGTGATGAGGGTCTTCAACTGGCTTACCTGTTTCCCTATCCTGATCAGTTGTTCTGTTCTCAGGTGTCAGATATAAATGTGGCTTTTATTTGATGAATACAAATATCATCTTGGACGCTTACTGCTGAGTAAGATCACTCTTTCTAGTTCTCTCTGAACTGTGGCTGGCTGGTTCAACTCAACTATTCTGGCTCAAATGCCTCACCAAGGTGACTGATTCAATCTGGCTTCTCATTGAATTGTTTGGCTTGGCCTCAATCTAACTCTGGCAATTTGTTCTAATCTTCTGGCCCTCTTTTATTTTCTGACTTCAACTTTCTCTTCTTACTTTCACTGAGCTGCAAGAACTCACAAACTCACAACTTCATTGTCTTCACTGCACATCCCTCAAACATGGCTGCTTCCTTCTACAAACCAACCTTACCTACATTGTATGAGAATAAAGGTGTGTACTAATGGCATGTTTGAATTCTAGCCAGAGGGATTAATAATGTGTCATTCCAGCATGTGATCACACAGACCTAGGAGGTCTTTGGATGTGATCCTAGCCAGAGCAGCCATGTTGGTGCATTAAGATTCCTCTACACCAGGGAGTGGCTGATTCAATTCTTATCATAACCACATGAGATGACACTCTTACTATTTCATTCATATTGATAAGGAAACTGAGATGCAGAAGGGTTTAAAAAGTTGCAAATTGGTAACAATGCTATCAATTTGTAAAGTAGGGAATCAAGTGCTAGCGTAGTAGACCAGAGCTTACTCTGGCCAGGGAAGCCAGTATGCTAATTGCAGACATACAAGTTCTCTCCTTTTCTCCAAACCCAGTGTGCCCAATTTTATCTCCAGTTTGGTAGCAGACAACCTGATATGGCTTCTTCCTCCTCTCTGCCCTCATGTCCAGCTAATCATGCAGATGTTTTTTCTCCAACCTTCTTCCTCACTCACGCCTTTGTCTCACTCCCAACTCTAGCAGGAATCCCCTGAGAGTACTTTCCACCCTCACCTCTGCTCACCAAGCCTGCCAGAGAAGCAAGTAGCCTAGCTAAATAGGTAGGTTGGCTTCAGAACTTCACTCTTACTCTTCTCCTCTAAATTCAAGTCCCCAGTTCTGTAGCAGACTACCTGCTGTGCCTTCTCTTTACTCACTGACTGTTAGATTTAGGTAGAAACACCCCAGTGGTCCTACATGTCAGAATCCCAGAAGTATTTAATAAATCATCCTGACTCCATTTTAAGATTTGGTCCATCTTGTTACAGGTCAAAATGTAAGTTCAGTTTAGTTTTCTGTAAAATTTGGGTATGACCATGTCTTGACCCATTTTCTGGAATTTAACATGTTCTATACCCTATATACCATGACCTCTACTCTGGTAAGATAAGACAATCTACCAATAATTTTGAGTTATTTTCCTAAGTTCCCACATAACCAAAATACCTGTGTAAATCCACTTACCTTTGTAAAGCCCATAGTCTTGCAAGTTCTTGAGCAAAATGAATCCAACTTTCTCCATGTTCAATGCTATTTTGTTAAACCCTGCTTTAGGGAGATAGCCCTGTTTGACAGAAAATGAAGCTTGTTTCATTTGTCAAAAAAATTGGGTCAATCATTTTGTACTCTTGTTTAGTGGGATTAAAACATTCTCTACCAGTCAACATACAGCTACCTCATTCTTCTAAGAACCAGAGAAGGACAATAGAAACCAAGAAACAGAACACCTACCAAAAATATCAGAACAGATATTAGCACTTTGTATTACAATGTCCTAAACCCAGATGCCTAGATGTCTGTGTGAAAAGACAGTAACATCCCATTTTAGAGCCCATCAACCATACCACCTAGGCCACAAGAAACAAAACATAGCTGAAACACAAGACAAGGGTCTTAAAATACCCTTATGAATATAATATAGGACTTTAAAGAGGAAATTAATAAATCCCTCAAAGAAATCTATGGAAATACTAACACACAGTTGAAGGAAATGAATAAAATAATCCAAGACCTTAAAGTGTAAATAGGATAAAAAACATTCGAACTGAAGGAAATCTAGAAATGAAAAATTTGGAAGCTCAGACAGGAATCTCAGAGGACAACAAAATATAAGGTATGGGGAAGAGAATTCCAGGCAGTGAAGACAAGACATAAAAACTTATGTTTGAGACACAAAGAATATGTGTGATTGGTAAAAAAATGGCAGCTGTTGGGCAGTGATTTTTGAACATTGGAGATGAAATCAAATGTCATCTATTTCACGAGCTGTATTTTCTTATTTTGTAACAGTTTTCACTATGTAAACCAGCTGGTACCAGGATGGATTCATTCTTGAACAAGAAAACAAGACAATAACTCAGATTTTAATGATTGTTCTAAATATTTGTTTCTTAAAATCACTGCTTGCATGTATGCACACTTTATAATACTCAGCATTGCTTTTCTATTGACCACATGACTTACATGAACATGGGTCTTCCTGTTGTTTGTTTCAAGTTGTAAAACTACTGCAGGTCAGCAGCCCAGAGCTATGCAATTAATTTTCTCAGCACCGAGAGCTTCATGCATGATTAGGTGCTTAAATGATTTTTCATTCTAAGGATGGTACTGGTGAAGTTTTCCTATGAATTTGATTGATGGTCTAAACACATTATGCTTGGTTTTACACAGATTATACTAATGGCTCTATTTAATATAGTGGAAAGGAGATTTTTGCTTGTAAGCTTAAACTCTAAATACCAGTGAGAAATCGATGGATGGTACACATTGTCCTTTTTTTATGTGTTTGTCTATATGGTCATGAAGGCTTAGTTGTTTCTGGCTAAAATCTGGGAGATGGAATGAAGGGGGAGAACTAAGTGTGGATTATGGGAACATCTGTTGAGTCCAGCACTGCCTTGGTAGGGACAGAAGGATATATGTCCTGCTCCTGGGGTAGGGACAGTAGGCATGGGCCTCCATAAGTGTCAGTGTCTACTTTGGGTATAAGGCTTGTTTGTATGTACATATTTTCACATTCTTCCAAGGCATGTCCTCCCTGTTAATGTTAAAGACTCCATAATAATCAGACAGCATGAGCTTGGGAAGCAAAGGTGTGCCTAATGTTTCAGCAAAATTGTAAACATTGGGACCTTCAGGACAGCCCTTAAGGCTGTAGAGAAAACTATAAAACATGAGTTTAAAATATATAATTTCTCAACATACAAAACTATAATGATGCAGTATGAATTGTATAAGGGGATTCACATATATAAAGGAATAGAGGCAGCTGCACTGTGAGTCAGCTAGTTAGCAAGATGCTAAGGAAGGAGATAAAGAGATTTACAGAGTGGTGATTTGGAGCCAAGATTCTACCCATCTAAAATTTTTTTTATTGTTGTTTTTGTTTGTAAAAATAAATCAAAATTAGTTTTTTATCATCATCATCATCATCAAATTTTAATTATTCACTTTGCATCCTGCTTACTGTCTCTCTCCCACAATCCCTCCTCCTCTCCTTCTCTTCTGAGTGGGTGAGGGCCCCCATGGGTATCCTCCCCACACTGTCACATCAAGTCTCACTGAGGCTAGGCACATCCTCTCCCATGGAGGTCAGACAAGGAAGTCCAGCTAGAAGAACAGATCCCATGTATAGGCAACAGCTTTTGGGAGAGTCTCTTTTCCAGTTGTTTGGGACCTCATGAAGACCAAGCTATACATTTGCTACATATATGCAGGTAGGCCTAGGTCCAGCCCATGTGTGTTCTTTGGCAATGGCTCAGTCTCTGAGAACCCCAAGGGTCCAGGTTAGTTGATTCTGTTGGTCTTTCTGTGGAATTCCTATTTCCTTAGGGGCTGCAATCCTTCCTCCTAAGGAAATAGTCCCCAAGCTACACCCACTGTTTGGCTATAGGTATCTCCATCTGTCCGGGTCAACTGCTGGGTGGAGTCTCTCAGAGGACAGCCAAGCTAAGCTTCTGTCTGCAAGCATAACAGAGTATCATTAATAGATCCAGAGATTGGTACTTGTCCATGGGATGGGTCTTAAGTTGGGATGGTTATTGGTTGGCCATTCACTCAGTCTCTGCTCCATCCCCAATCCCTGCATTTCTTGTACAGAATACATTTTGGGTCACAAGTTTTGTGGATGGGTTGTTGTCCCTTTTGCTCTACCCGGGGTCCTGCTTTGCCATAGAAGACAGCCTCCCCAGGCTCCATATCTTCAGTGTTGTGAGATACAGCTAAGAATACCCCCATTGATTCTAGGGTGGCTGTCCTATCCCATGTCTCCATGCCTCCTACCTGCCTTTTATTCTAATGGGCATCCTGTCATCCCCCTGCCTCTTCCAATACCTAATCACAAACCCCACCACTCAGCTCCTGATCCCTTCTTTTCTACCCAGTTCTCTCCCTCTATCTAACTTCCATGACCATTTTATTTCCCTGTCCAAGTGAGACTCCAGCATCCTCACTTGTGCCAACCTTCCTTCCCTGCGTCCTTGGAGTGTAATATGGACATCCTATATTTTATGGCTAATATCTACCTAGAAGTGAGTACATACCATGCATGTCCTTTTGGGACTGGATTACCTCACTCAGGAAGTTATTCTCAATATCCACCCATTTCCCTGAAAAAAATTATGATGCCTTTGTTTTTCATAGATGAATAGCATTTCATTCTGTAGATGTACCACCTTTTCTTTATCTATTCTTCAGTTGAGAGACATCTAGTTTGTTTCCAGTTTCTGGCTTTACAAATAAAGCTGTTATGAGCATTGTTGAGTGACTGTTGTGGGATGGTGGAGCATGTTTTTTGTATATGCCCAAGAGTGGTATAGCTGGGTCTTGAGAACTATTCCCAGTTTTCTGAAAACTGTCAAATTGATTTCCAGAGTAGTTGTATAAGTTTAAACTCCCACCAGCAAGGAAGGAGTGTTCCCCTTGCTCCACATCCTTGCCAGCATGTGATCTCACTTGAGTTTTTGATCTTAGCCATTATGACCTATGTAAGATGGCATCTCAAAGGTTTGTTTGATTTGCGTTTCCCTGATGAGTAAGGACTTTGAACATTTCTTCAGGTGCTTCTCTGCCATTTGAGATTCCTCTGATGAGAATTTTCTGTTTATCTTTGTGCCCCATTTTTAATTGGGTTATTTGGGTAATTAGTATTTAACTTCTTGAGATCTTTATAGATGTTGAATATTAGCCCTCTGTCAGATGTAGGGTGGTGAAGATACTTTCCCTATCTGGAGACTGCAAATTTGTCCTATTGACAGTGTTCTTTGCCTTACAGTTTCATGAGGTTGAAACTGCCTTAAAATTGCATGAGTTCCTTGCAGTTTCATGGAGTCCCATTAATCAATTGTTGATCTTAGAGCTTGAGCAATTGGTGTTCTGTTCAGGAAATTGTTTCCTGTAAAATGCATTTAAGGTTATTCCCCACCTTCTTTTCTATGAGATTTAATGTATCCAGATTTATGTTGAGGTCATTGATCCACTTGGACTTGAGTTTTGTACAGCGGGACAAATATGGTTCTATTTTTATTCTTCTACATGTAGACATCTAGATATGTTGATGATGCTTTCTTTTTGCCTCTGTGCGGTTTGGCTTTTTTTTTTATTAAAAAAAAAATCAAGAAAGGTGTCCATAGATGTGTGGGTTTATTTCTGTGTCTTTGATTTGATTCCATTAATCAATGTGTCTCTTTCTATGCCAATACCATGCAGTTTTTATCATGTTTTTTCTCTAGTACAGCTTGAGATCAGGGATGATGATTCTTCCTAAAATTCTTTTATTGTTTAGGGTTGTTTTTGCTATCCTAAGTTTATTAGTTTTCCATATGAAGTTGAGAATTTCTCTTTCAAGGTCTATAAAAAATTATGTGGGAATTTTGATGGGGTTTTCATTGAATCTGTGCTTTTGGTAAGATGGCAATTTTTACTATGTTAACCCTACCTATCTATGAGAATGGGAGATTTCTCCATCTTCTGATTTCTTCTTCAATTTCTTTCTTCAGGGACCGGATGTTCTTGTCATACTGATCTTTCATTTGCTTGAATAGACTTATACCAAGACATTTTATATTATTTGTGGGTATTGTAAAGGATGCTATTTCCTTAATTTCATTTTGGGTCACTTTATCACTTTTATAATGGAGGGCTACTGATTTCTTTGAGTTAAATTTTTATCCAGCCACTTTGCTGAAGGTGTTTATCAGCTGTAGGAATTCTCTTGTAAACTTTTTGTGGTTGCTTATGTATACTATCAAATCATCAGCAAATAACAATACTTCATATTCTTCTTTTCCAATTTGTATTCTCTTGATCTCCTTTAGTTGTCTTACTGCTCTGGCTAGAACTTCAAGTACTATATTGAATAGATAGGGAGAGAGTAGCCTGCCTTGTCTTGTCTCTGATTTTAGGAGCATTGCTTTAAGTTTCTATCCATTTAGCTTGATGTTGCCAATTGGCTTGCTATATATTGCTTTGTTTATGTTATGAATGTCCCTTGTATCCCTGATCTCTCTAATACTTTTAACTTGAAGGGGTGTTGGATTTTGTCAAAGGTGTTTTCAGCATCTAATGAGATAGATGATCATGTGATTTTTTCTTTTGTTTATATGATGGATTTTCGTATATTGAGCCATCCCTATATCCCGGGAATGAAGTCTACGTAATCATGATGGATTTTTTTTTTTTTTTTAAGTATATTCTTGGATTTGGTTTTCGAGTAATTTATGGAGTATTTTTTGCATCAATATTCAGAAGTTGGTCTGAAGTTCTCTTTCTTTGTTGAATTGTTTAAGGTACATTTAAGTAACAGGGTGACTATAGCTTCACAGAATGAGTTTGGCAGTGTTACTTCTTTTTCTGTTTTGTGGATTATTTGAGGACTATTGGTATTAGCTCTTCTTCAAAAGTCTGGTAGAATTCTGCACTAAAACTATCTGGCCCTGGGCTTGCTTTTGGGGGGGGGGTGAAGGAGAATTTTAATGACTGCTTCTATTTCTTTAACGGTTATAGGGCTGTTTACATAATTTGCCAAACTTGATTTAACTTTGGTAAAGAACGTCACTCAATTTGTTAAGATTTCCCAATTTTGTGGAATACAGGCTATTGAGGTTAACTTATAGTGATTCCTTGAATTTCCTCGGTGTCTCCCTTTTCATTTCTGATTTTGTTTATTTGGATATGTCTGTCTGTGTTTTGATTAGTTTAAGGATTTGTCTATCTTGTTGATTTTCTCAAAGAATCAGCTCTTGTTTGCTTTTGATTCTTTGTATTGTTTTCTTTCGTCTTTAGGTGAAATATTTTGTAGATGTCTGTTATATCCATTTGCTTCATAATGACTGTTAGTTTCATTTTTTCTTTGTTTAGATTTTGTCTGGGTTACCTGTTGATTGGTGAGAGTCTCCCAGTCTCCTAAGTCTCCCAGTTTCTAATGTATGGGGTTTGATGTGTGATTTAAGTTTTAGCAATGTTTCATTTACAAATGTGTGTGCCCTTCTGTTTGGGGCATAGATGTTCAGAATGGAGATAGCATCTTGGTAAATTTTTCATTTTTGAATATGAAATGATCTTTTCTATCTTTTTTGATTAATTTTGGTTGAAAGCCTGTTTTATTAGATATTAGAATGACTACTCCAGCTTACTTCTTGGATCTGTTTGCTTGGAAAATCTTTTTCCTGTCTTTTACTTTGAGATACTATTCAATTTTATTACTGATGTGTATTTCTTGTACACATCCAAATTATGGATACTATTTTTCCATCGATTTTGTTAACTGGTGATTTCTTTTTATTGGGGAATTGAGTCTATTGATGTTGAAAGACATTGATGACCAGTGACTGTTATTTCCTGTTATTTTAATGTTAGGGGTGTGTGTGAGTGTGTGTGTGTGTGTGTGTGTGTGTGTGTGTGTGTGTGATGTGCTTGCGCTTTCCCAGTTTTTTGCTGGTATGGAATAACTTATTTCCTGTGTTTTCTTGAATGTAGTTATTGTCCTTGGGTTGGAGTTTTCCTTCTAGTATTTTCTGTAGGGCTGAGTTTGTGGATAGATATTTTTTGAATTTGGATAATATCTTGTTTTATCCCCTGATGATGATTGAGAGTTTGCTGCATATAGTAGTCTATGTTGGCACATGTGGTTTCTTAGAGGTTGCAAGATATCTGTTCGGGCTCTTAAAGCTTTTAGAGTCTCTGTGGAGAAGTTGGGTGTAATTCTTATGAGTCTGCCTTTGTATGTTACCTGGCTTTTTTTTTTTCTTGCCACTTTTAATATTCTTTGTTCTGTAGATTTTGTTTTGATTATTATGTTTCGGGGGATTTTCTTTTCTGGTTAAGTTTAATTGGTGTTCTATATGCTTCTTGTATGATTATAGGCATCTCTTTCTTCAGGATGGGAAAGTTTTCTTCTATGATTTTGTTGAGAATATTTTCTTGGTCTTGGAGCTGGGGCTCTTCACTTTCTTCTATTCCTATTATTCTTAGGTTAGGTGTTGTCATGGTATCCCAGATTTCCTGGATGTTTTGTGTGAAGAATTTTTTAGATTTAATATTGTCATTGATAGCTATATCAATTTCTTCTCTTGTATCTTCTATGCCTAAGATTTTCTCTTCCATCTCCTGTATTTTGTTGGTGATGCTTGCATCTGTTATTCCCACTCTCTTTCTTATGTTTTCCATCTCCAGGATTCACTCAGTTTGTATTTTTTTTTTTTATTACTTCTATTTCTACTTTCAGGTCTTGCAGAGTTTTACTTATTTGCTTTGCCCCTTTAATTATATTTCTTGTATTTCTTTAAGAGATTTATTCATTTCCTCTTTAAAGGTCTTTATAATTTTTATAAGATTGGATTCAAGGTAATTTTCTTGTCCTTCGGTGTTTTAGGATATCTAGCACTTACTATAGTATGATAGCTGTGCCCTGAAGGCATTGTGTTGTTCTTGCTTTTGTAGATTGTGTTCTTTTGAGGACCTTTAGCCATCTGGATGGTTTGGTCGCTAAATGTTCTTATTGTCATAGGTTTTGGGAAGGGAGTTAATCCTGATGGTCCTGGTGTGGCAGGCTTCTGATGGTATCCTTGGGTTGACCCTTCTGGTTCTGAAGGTCTGAATGGTTCAGGATCTGCAGGTCTGTATAGTTAAAGAGCTACAGATCTGAGGAAAGTGGGCAGAGAGGTGGCTGGAAAATGGAAATGTACCTGGTCTAGCAGGCCATCAGAGCAGCCTGGCTTGCTCCAGAGAACTCAGTGACCAGCAAAGCTGGGTAGGGGGAGGGAAATTTACCAGTATGGTTCAGGTACTCAGCAGATCTGATGAAGGCAGGAGCAACTCTGCCTGCTCTAAAGTTTTCAGCAAGCAGAGTAAGGTTTTTTTCTTGTTGTTTATGCTTATAAATGCAGGCAGATTCCTGGGCTCATAGTCAGCCTGGGACAGAGGTAATTTAGGTCCAGGTGTGGTTGAAATGGTAATTACAGTAAAGTTTACAAAGACAGGCAGATTTTGCACTGTTAAAAAAAAGAAAAAAAATGTACTGGCTGTACTTTTCCTTAGAGTTATGGGAGTAAGGTCACGGAATGTTGAATAGTTGGATGATCAAGGGGGAACTGGGAAGAAATAACTGAATTGATATGTAAATAAAAAAATTGGGCTTTTGTTCTACTTGAGATGAGCTAGCAGAAAATGATAGCAGTTCTTTTTTTAGAAATTTTCTCTAGCAAGACCTGAACTGTCTGTAGATCTCTGGAGAGTGAATATAGCTCTTCAAGAGTGTTTTCTAACAGGATTTCTGATTTAGGTTGGAAAATCCACAGAGAGCAAATGCAGCTCTTTTAGAAATTTTTATAGCTCTTAAAAAAATTTTTTTTTTCTAACAAGATTTTTTACTTGGTTGGAAGATCAAAGTTTTTTTGTTTTTTGTTTTTTTTTTAAGCAGTTTTTCTGAATTTGGTCAGAAAACTCATGAGCTATCCACAGAGCATTTAGAAATTTTGCTAGTAGAGAAAGCTATCTGGAGCAGAAAGCTAGCTGTCTCAACCATAGCGTTTTTAGAATAGCAAGAAAAAGCTGTCCAGAGCAAACCAGAACACACTGAGAGAAGGCACTCTGCAATGTCACCTCAGCAGGACATAGACCACCAGCTCGGACCCACAACTTGACTTTGAGTCTTTTGTTTCACCAGTTCCTGACACCCCTTCTCTCACAACTCAGTCCCTTCTCTCAGAACTCAGACCAAGGCAAGGCTGGTCCTTGGAAACCACCAATGCTCAATGTGAATTATGGGAAGCATTTGTTAAGCAGATGGTACTATTTTAAAGTTTAATAAATGCAATAAATATATATAAAATCATTTTCTAAAATCTTATAATTACCTGGAAAGGTATAATGGAGACTATTTCAAAGATTTTCTACATAAGGTATAAGAAAGCCATGATCATATTTATGACCCATTGCAACCTGGTAAAGTCGATCCAAACTAACTTATTAAACATATTCTAGGACTATTTTTGATTTTTAAAATAGATTCTTTTGTGTCTAAAAGGGAATTAGATTCTGTGTAGTTATGAATTATGTTTTAAATTATCATATAAGAATAATATCTGCTGGGCAGTGATGGCACACGCCTTTAATCCCAGCCCTCGGGAGGCAGAGACAGGCAGATTTCTGAGTTTGAGGCCAGCCTGATCTACAGAGTGAGTTCCAGGACAGCCAGGGCTATACAGAGAAACCCTATCTTGAAAAGAAAGAAAAACAAACAAACAAACAAAAACAAAAACAAAAAAAGAATAATCTCTCTATTATAGTTTCATGAAAGTGCTTCATTATACTTTACTAATATTCATTCACCCTCTCGCACCCTCATTAGAATCTTTCCTTATCTCAAATAATCCTATTTCTGTTGTTGTCTTATACTCATATTGTAAATATATTTTATATATTTATATTATATATTATTTATGTTTTAAATATTATACGTTTATATTATAAATAAATATATACATATATAATAAATATATGTTTCATGATTTCTGTCATATTGATATGTATGATCTATATATTGATTCCCTGTTAGATGTATAATTAGCAAAGATTTTCAGCCATTATCTGGGCTTTTTTCTCTTTGTTGATTGTTTCCTTTCCTGTGGAGAAGCTTTTAAGCTTCATGCCACTCACTTTGTAAATTCTTGTTATTATTTTCGGTAGTGACAATTTTGGAGCTTTGGTTTCCTTGAAAAACACAGAAATATTATGGTAATATGCTTCATTTTGATCCCAGGTGTGGGGTTATGGGGATTCTTCAGATTGTCCACAGAGGTTGACTATGACTTGCCTTGTGCTATAGCAGGGGTGTGATTTTTCAAGCTGCAGATAGTTTCTGCAATTCTGAAACTATCTGATTTTTGAAATTTTAGGCACATTTTAGATTATATACAAATTCTAGGGTCCTGACAGGTTGGGTGGGTTGTTTGTTTGTTGGTTGTAGTTTTTTAAAGTAGTTCTATGAAGTTCTTAATGGTTCTTTGAAAAATCAGTTGGATGGTGTTTTGCTGGGGCAAACATGTGAAAGAGCATTTAGCTGAAGCAGACATGGGTGAAAGGATGTTTTGCTAAAGGAAGTACATGAAAGGACACATGATGAAGGATTCTTTGCTAGCAACACCCATGTACTGGTCTGTCTTACATTGCATAGTTGAGCTGCATTTGTTGGGACTCCTTTGAATGAAATTCAACAACAACAGCAGCAACAACAACAACAACAACAAAACAAAAAACAAAAACGTCTGGTGATGTGCTTTAGTGCCTTGCTGCTTCCACAGACTCTAAATGATTGGCAAAGTGATACCAGCTGAAACAGACTTATGTGCTGAGGCAAGATCTGTGAAGGACACATGCTGTTTGGAGACTGTATAAAAAGAAATTGACGGACAGTGATGGGGCTGAGCTAGGCTTGCTTAGAAAGCTAGCTGTGCAATGCTTGTGTCTTAGCTGATCTTACCTTCCCAGAGAGAGGCATTTCTCCTGGTGTTCCTCCTGGTTGCTCCTGCTGACTTAAATTCAGGCTAAGGCCTGGCTGTCTCTGCTAGGTAGTGCCACCACTGCTGATTCTTGTTTGCTATCCTGACTCTACCAAGTGGACTGTTGGTGTATCCATGAAGTGTTTTCCAGTGGATTGAGCTGCCACTACTGACCTGTGAACTGAATTGCTGATTTCCAGACAACACAGATGGGAGTTGCTCCAAAGAACCTTTCTAAACAGGTCCACTTCACCTGTATCCTCTCTTTCCCACTACCTTTGGTGAGTGGTGCACTGCAGGGAGGTTAAAGCATTTAAGAACCATCCTTAAAAATAGGTGTTTGAAAAAAATTAAAGTTACAGTTGTGTGCAAAGATTGAACTTGGCCTGAGGAACTTGATGCCCCTAATCAGTAGGAAGTAATTTAAGAATAATATTGCCTCCTTTTTGACCCCTGACTTTATTTACCATCTATTTTCTTGTTTTCTATCCTTTTCTTGTCTACTGATAGGGGGGTTGAAAATGTCAGATAAAAGGGGTGGGAAAGGGCAAAAGAAAGAAGAACCCACAAAGAAGCCAAAACCAGCTGCAATTTCCAGAACTGATGGAACATTTTTAGAAAGTTCCTGTCCATGGCTATATTTTGATGTATTTTGCCCTAGCTGTTTCAAAGTTTAAGATTTTTTTTTTCAATTTTTACAATTTCTTTTATTTAAGATAATGGTTAGTATGTACAATAGGTTTTTTTGTTATTAGTACTAAAACTGGGACCTGAAGAATTTTAACTTATCTACATAAGTGTTTTTAGCTTAGTTTTTTAAAAAAATATTAGTCATTTTATTAAAATTTTTGGTCCATTTAAAATGGATTATTTATTTTGATACTTTATTTAGATTTTAAATGTTTCCCCCTTTCCAGATCTCCCCTTTGGAACCTCCCTATTCCCTTCCCCTCCCCTGCCTCTATGGGGGTATTCCCCTACCCACACTAGTCTCCCTGCCTGGCATTCTCCTATACTGGGGGATCTAACACTCTCAGGCCCAAGGACCTCTCCTCCCCCTGATGGCTAACAAGACCATCCTCTGCCACATATGTGACCAGCACCATGAGTCCCTCCATGTGTATACTTTGGTTGGTGATTCAGTGTCCGGGAGCATTGAGGGGTCAGGCCAGTTGCCACTGTTGCTCCCTCCCTGGGACTGCAAACTCCTTTAGCTCCTTCAGTCCCTTCTCCAACTCCTCCATCTGGGACCTCACACTCAGCCCAATGGTTGCTGTGAAGTAACTCTTGGGTATTCCGAACTTTTGGGCTAATAACCACTTATCACTGAGTACATACTGTGTTCATTCTTTTGTGACTGCATTACTTCGCTCAGGATGATATTTTCAAGTTCCATTCACTTGTCTGCGAATTTCATGAAGTCATTGTTTTTAATAGCTGAGTAGTATTCCATTTTGTAAATGTACCACATTTTCTGTATCCATTCCTCTGTGGAGGGACATCTGGGTTGTTTCCAGTTTCTGGCTATTATAAATATGGCTGCTATGAACATAGTGGAACATGTGTCTTTATTACATGTTGGAGCATCTTCTGGGTATATGCCCAGGAGTGGAATAGCTGGGTCCTCAGGTAGTAGTATGTTCATTTTTCTGAGAGTCTGCCAAACTGACTTCCAGAGAGGTTGTATCAGCTTATATTCCCACCAGCAATGGAGGAGTGTTCCTCTTTCTCCACATCCTTGCCAACATCTGCTGTCACCTGAGTTTTTGATCTTAGCCATTATGACTGTTTTATAGGTGGAGAGATGGATTCTTCTATTTTTCTATGTGTAGGTATCTCCATTTTGCCTAAATCCATTTGTTGAAGGGACTGGACTGTCTTTTGTCCATAAAATGTTTGTGCAACCTGGTGTAAGAACCAAAGTGGTCCCATCAAACCCAAAATAACTGAGTCTATTTCCAAAATTATTGTTTCATCTCCACAAACTGATGGTAAGGCCCTATTGCTGGAAACAGCACTTACATATAGTTATGACCACGGAGAAGTCAAGCTGGTGCCTAACTAGAGCATTCACATCTTCTGACTGAAGTTCATGGTTCTAGACTGTACCCTTCATGACACAAGAGGAGAAAGGTAAACCTTGACAGAGCAACAGCAAACCTTGCAATATGCAATGGTGACCAGTCTACATGATATACTGCTGTAATAGTGGCATAAAAGTTGTGGAACGAACCATCCAATATATTTTTGCATTTGAACCTTACTCCATGAGATGGAACCCATGCCTGTCACAGCTTGGTGGGCAAGAACTTGGGACTAGCTAGACCATAGGCCTAGGGGAAAAGCCAAATACATTTTTATCTGCTAAAGGAATATAGGAATAGCATGACTCCTAATGACATTCTGCTAAATCCATAGATCAGTGTCACATTCATCCATCACCAGAGAAAATTCCTCTTTCAGTGGATGGGAACTAATGCAGAGAACCACAACTAGACAAAGTGAGAGACCTTGAATCATTCAGTCCAAAATAGGATGTTTTCATCAAACTCCTCCTCTCAGGACTTAGTGAACTATGTGTAAGAGAAAGTATACACAGGAATAGCATTTTTCTGTGCCAAATGGAGTCCTAGTACTGAGAGGAGACATTAACATAGCCCCTACCACTTACCCAGATGCTATCTTCAATTGATTGCCCCTTGCAAATGAAAAATTAGTTTTCTCCAACAGGGTATCACTGGGTATACAAGCCATCTTAAAGGCTGACCCCATGTATAGCAGCAGATGACCAAAAACAACACCAAAATAACTCAATGGCATTCTGGAGATTCTTTGTCTCAGGAATATATAATTTTCTTACAGTCTTTTGCCTATTTATTATGGTTTCTGATTTTGTGTTTTAATGGAATTTCTGTGTGTTCAAACCTCTGTATCTCTAGTTTATGTATGTTTCTTGTGTTTTTTCTTTGGCTCTGTTTTTTTTCTTCAGTTTACTTTGTTTTATTATCATTTGTATGCTTTTGTTTCATATTATTTTACTTTAGTATTATGTTTAGGTGCCTTTTGTTTTACAATGAAAATAAGAAAGGGTATAGATTTGAATTGGAAGTAAAAGTAGAAAGGATATGGGAACTTGGAGAGAGGAAATGTAGTCAGAATATATTATATGAAAAAATACTTCTTAATTTCAATTAGGGAAAAATAGCTAACTTTATAAGAAAAAAAGAAAAAAAAGAACAGAAGTAGAGAGAGAGTAAGCCCTCTGTCTAATTTTACATTTTAAAGGGAAGGTTCTTTGCTGTTGTCCATTTAATAATAGATTGCCTTAGGCTTCTTAACTATAGGTATTACATTGTTAAGATATATTATTTTTGTTCCTAGTTTCTTTATCATGAGGGGATATTTAACTTTGTTTAAAATATTTTCTTCATAGACTCATATTATGCAATTTCTCTCCTCAAATCTTCTTATAGGTTGAATTACACACACACACACACACACACACACACACACACACACACTCACACACACACACACAGACACACACACACTCTCACCAAGTTGGTGGTTTGGATTATGCTTTTATGGGCATCAAGGTTAGGGATTCCCAAATTTAGCCAAATACTTTATTAGCTGATCTACATTCTTAGCCCTGTGTTTATGTGTTTTGACTTAATTTTGATCTGTCATGTATATCTAGGACTTTAATTATTTCTGATAGTTAGTCTAGTTCTTTCAAGTACAAATTTTCCAAATTTTCTTTAATGATCCCCATAGTTCTCTGTGATCTGTTGCAATATCCACTTTTTGTCTCTACTTTTATTTGGGTCATTTCCTTCTTCTCTGACTTTGGCTGTGAATATTTCTTTCCTTCATTCTTTCTTTCGTATTTATTTTTTATTGGATATTTTCTTTATTTTATTTACATTTCAAATATTATCCCCTTCCCCAATTTCCCCCTGGAAACTCCCTCCCCCTTCCCCATTCCCCTGCTTCTATGAGGGTGTTCCCCATCTACCCACCTACCCACTCCTGCCTCCCAGCCCTCGAATTCCTCCACACTGGGGCATCCATTGAGCCTTCACAGGACCAAGGGCCTCTCCTCCCACTGATGCCCAACAAGGCCATCCTCTGCTATATATATACTTGGAGCCATGGGTTCCTCCATGTATACTCCTTGATTGGTGGCTTAGTCCATGGGAGTTCTGGTGGGGGGGCTCTGCTTGGTTGATATTGTTGTCCTTCCTATGGGGTTGCAAACCCCTTCATCTCTTTCAGTCCTTTCTCTAACTCCTCCATTGGAGACCCTGTGCTCAGTCCAATGATTGGCTGTAAGCATCTGCCTCTGTATTTGTCAGGCACTGGCAGAGACTCTCAGGAGACAGCTATATCAGTCTCCTTTCAGCAAGCACTTCTTGGCATCCACAATAGTGTCTGGGTTTGGTTACTATATACAGGATGGATCCCCAGGTAGGGCAATCTCTGGATGGCCAGAATATTTATTTTATAATGTTTATCTTTTTGTGAAACCTACTGTTTGGTCCATAAATTCATTTAGTCACTATTTTATTAATCTCTGACCTTATCATTCTAAAATATTAATTTTGTATTTTAGTTTTACTTGTTTTTGCCCTTACATTTGTTATTCTTTTCTATTGACTTATTTTGGGATTACAGTGTTCTTGCATTTATATGACCTCTGTGTCATAAGTTTTTTATTGTAGTTCTTTTAATTTGTTTTTATTTAATAAAAATATAATCACATAATTGATAATGTAATTTTAAAAGTGTTAATTTTTTCTTATTCTGACAAGCTCCCAAATAAGTGGGAGAAATTGTATAAGATTTATTTATCAAGCTTTATGGCACAATAGCTGAGCAGTTATTAAGCTATCCTAACCCTTAAATGAATCAGGCTACCTACCTGCCAAAATACCAGAGATACTTTCATTTTAGTGTTGGTCTGGCTCTCTCTGTTCCAGATGTGTACCCATTGTGACTCCTGGACCCTGTCCTCATGGCCAAATTCTCTCTCTTCTCTTTCTTTCCTCCTCCTTTGGCTGGAATAGGAAGTCCAGTCCTATTCTCTCTTCTGCTTAGCCATTGGCTGGCTAGCTATTATTGACAAATCAGAGAATAAATGGGAGCAATGTTTTCACAACATTGAGGCACTAGATTCATAGACTAACCTTTACAATGCCATGTTCTGGTTGCAACCAGATATGGGGGCATAGAAATCAGCATTTGAATAATACAAAGATAATCTTTACACAGTGCATAGTAACATTATGCCAGCATGTAATTTCTTGACTTCTTTTTTCCCTCTTACCTTTCCCATTACCAACCACCTCTTTCTAAAGTTTTAACCTCCCCCTCTTAACCTTGATACACATATAACCCAATCAGCATACAATTACAACTGCTGATTCCTTTCACTTTCAGTTTTGCCTTCTTGTAGATGTTTCTATGGCTTACCACTCTGTATGGGATATCCAACCAGGATGCCTATCCCTGAGGAAGTCTAATTCTCCTAGTCTTAGCCATTCATACATGCTTGCACCTCTACCTTTAGGGGTAGGGTTCCATGAGATTTTCCTTATCTACACTGGAATGTGAACAGTTGTTGGGATTTTCTAGATTTTGCTTAAGCTGTCATGCTATTGATATTTAATGATTGTTAAATTTAATCATTCAGTGTTTTACACTGCCCTCTAAAATCTCCCTTTGTGTAATGTTTTTGTTTTAGCTATCTTATTGGGTTCTTATATCTCTAACTCCCTTCGAATCCTTATTCCAACCTCATCCCTTCCAATCCCCCAACATTGGGTAGGAAAGAAAAAAGGTTAGAGAGAGAAGGGGACATAGACTTCTTTCAGCCAACAAAATAGACCACTTCCTGCTGATTAGGGTCATTGTATTTCTTGAGGTAAGTCCAATCTTAATTGTCAAACTATCCAGCAGTCCACAAACCAGCAAACCAGCAATCCAGCAATCCAGCAATCCAGCGATCCAGCAATCCAGCAATCCAGCAACAGCAGTGAGGGGAGCAGAAGAGGGGAGCAGCAACTGCCACAGGCCTTCTTGAGACTTTCACATTTATACCCTCTCCAGAGTCCCCAGAATTAAACTATTTGCAACTGTCAAGAACCCATGCACCATCTAGAGCATGAGACAATCATAGTTAATAGCTATGGACAAACTGAAGCAGACTGTATCCCACACTTGGGATTAAAGCACAAACATTCATATTACATAACTGGTTTCTTTAAGAAACCTAAACTCTCACTACACCTTTGCTGCAAGATTTTAGTAAGTTGACTCTTCATTTTCATTTGATTCTAGGCATTTCATAATGTCCATCTTGATTTTATCAAAGGCTCAATAATCAAAAGTATAAAATCCACCCATATTTATATAGATTTTCTTGATATTATTTGCTATGTTGCATATTACCTAATAATATATAATAAATTATGTTTGGTTATTGCTTTTGTTGAAACTCGTTTTATGGCAGTACTTTTATGTCAACTTGATGTACAAACTAAAGTTATCTGAAAGGAGAGAGCCTCAATTAAGAACTTGCCTCCATGAGATCTGGCTCTTAGGGGATTTTCTTAATTAGTGTTTGATGGGAGAGGCTTCAGAAAATTGTGAGTGGTGACATCCCTGGGCTAGTAGTCCTGGGTTCTACAAGAAAGCAAACTGAACAAGTCATGGGGAGCAATCCAGGAAGGAGCACTCCTCCACAGCGCCTGCATCAGCTCCTGCCTCTGTATTCCTGCCCTGTTTGGGTTCCTGTCCTGACTTCTTTTAATAATGAACAGCAATATGGATGTATAAACCAAACAAATCCTTTACTTTCCATCTTCGTTTTTGGGTCTTGGTGTTTCATTGCAGCAATATAAACCCTAAATTAAACAGTGGCCTAGAATGTAATTTATTTTAATGAAAGTTTCATAGGCTGTTAAGAAGATCTATAGACAAAGCAGATATAAGATATTTTATGTATTTCTGCTAAGTTTATTTGATCTATGCTACAATTTAACTCTAAAGTTCCTTTGATAAATTTTGTCTGCATCGTATATCAATTGATACGAGTGGGGCATTGAACTCACCCACTATTAATGTATCTATAATAATTTGTTTCTTTCTGTCCAGTAGTATTTTGTTGTTTGTTTTTGTGAAATTGGATGTACCAATGAGTATGCATTAATATGTATTGACCATCTCTGCTTCTTTTGATTAATTTTGTCTTGATGTTTAGTGTTGAAATTTGGCTTGAAGTCAGCACTTACTGATGTGGTATATAGATTTGCATCATATTCCTTTCAGCCTGAAAGGAATTCATCATTCCTTTTTTTGCCAAAGTACCTCCTGGAGACAAAAATAATTAGATATTATTTTTAATCCAAACTGAGGCCTGCAGAGCTGGCTACTTGCTGATATGGGAGCTTATCCTCAGGTGAACTTCCTTACCACAGAGAATAGAGCTACTGAGTACCAAGCCTCCAAAGCCCCACCCTCCTACATCTGATGGTTCACATCTGCTTTTCTCCTTTGCCATTGTATTGTCCTTTGTTCATAGACCGGAAAGATGCCCTTAGCCTCCTTGACTTGGAAATCTTCCCATTTTTTCAGGTCTCCAGGGTAGTCTGGAACAATATTTGAGGATGTCCTTTTAAACAATGATTGTTTTCTTCACACAGGAAATATTTATATCTCTCTGAAATATGGAGAATGACAAAGTAGATTTCTTTTCCAGAACTGACCTGTCACCACTCTCACCTGTATCTTCCCGGCACTTGTAGGCCAGTTTCTAGGAGTAGGAGTCTCCCTTTTACATGAGACACATGGGTTTTCCTGTCCAGACCTAGCTGGGGAGCAGGAGAGATTGCTTCCATTTTTTTCTTTTTTTAAAGCTTTTCTGTCTCTGTAGGCCTTAAAGCTACTCCAACATCTGTTCAGTGATCTTTTATATTCTATCTTTCTCTCTTCAAAACAGCCTACTCTTTATTATAACCTGGATGCATTCTCCTTCACTGCATACATGAGTGTAAGATCATATTTTATGATCATATTAGTGATATAATTTATTTATATATTATGGATTTCCTCTAAAACTTGGCAACAGGGTTATCTGCTGTATCAATTTTTAGAAGGTCTTCTGCCCATCTTTCATATCCACCTGTTTGAGGTCTGTTATTGTTTTCACTGCACCTAAAAATTACTGCTTGCAATTCACATTGCTGACATGAGATGTTAGGGTAACCTTGTAATCATTTAAGTGAGAATGAAAGATGCCGGGCACGGGGTCTGGAAATATAGACAAAGATACTAAAATGAGGAACAAGCAGACATTTCTCTAGGGAAATAAGCAAAAGTACTCCAGTAGGGAAGAATTAAGTGATGGAGACATTTGAATAATATTAGTGTTCTATAAATTTTGTCCATAGTTAAATACTGATTTTTAGATTATACCTTGTGTAGAAACTATTTGTAATGAAAACAAGGTTCTCAGAGATTTGAGAAACCATGTTGAATCTTGGTATTGGTTTATCTGTAAGCTGCCAGAGTTTTGCCATAGTGGATGAAAAACTTTACCTATTTCCCGAGCTGGAAGGGTGGGTTTGACATACGAGGTCTGTTGTTTGCAGCAACATCAGCTACTACAATAAAAGGTGTTTTGGCTGACCACACAGAAGGCATGAAATATCCGTCAAATGTGCCTCTCTGTTTCTTCTTGCATAAAATTTTGCCATATTTCTTTACTCATTTTCAAAACTCAACCTTTATCTAGGACTATTTTCTGTTAAACTTGGAAGACACTGTAGCACTTAGTTTAGCTCATAAAGTAGACACTTGTTCAGTTTCTTTCCCCCTCAAGAGTGAATCTGGCTCAACTAAAACATAATAGATAAATATTTCCCTTTTGATATTGTTCCCCTCAAACTAACCCAGCCCAATGTTTGTTTGTTCCACACTTACTCTGTATGTTATTTGATTTTCCATTTGCCTACTTCAAATGTTCTCATATTTATTAATTCTTGACCTTTTTCAGTTGTTTAGTTTTTTTCATTTTCTACTCTTGGTCCGTTTACAGACATTTGCTTTGTGTAGCAACCCTCTAAATCCCTTGTGTACTGTTTAAAACTCATGTTTCCTATGGTTTAACCTTAACTCAACAGGAAGAAAAAAGTAACACAGCTGTTGGTGTACAGCATGGATGTTCATGAAGTTTTTTTCTTTAGAGAATAGATTTATGAATTGTAAAAGGAAGATCAGATAGCTTCTCAGTTCTCAGTCTCATGGTATAATTAAGGATAATTTGTGAATGTATCTAAATTTAAAACATCAGCTATATATGGCATAGTTGTGATATGTCAACTTGGGTAGATTTGCAGTCATTCTGGAGACAGTTTTCTGAGGAGCACCATCCTGTGTACTGGGGTTCTAGACTGACTATTCTATCCCACTTTGGGAAATAAACACTGAGCAACAGCATTCATCACTCTCTGCTTCCTGACTGGGGACACATGTGACCAGCTGCTGCATGCTCTTGCCATCACAGCTTCCCTTTCTCTGCAATGCTTTCCTTGCATGTGATGCCTGTATTTCGTGGAACTTTGAGTCAGAATAGATCCTTATTTGCCTAAGTAGCTGTACTGAAGTATGGTGTGACATCAATAAGAAAAGAAACAGACAACACTGAGAATGAAAACGTGTGTAACAGCATAGAGACTTAAATCACATCCAGGCAGGATGTAATATTTATATTGTCAAACTTGCAAATCAAAAGATTTATAACTCATTTCATTTGGAAGAGAAATATTTGAATGCTAATTATTTCAATGAATAATTTATTCTCCTTATACAAGCGTACATATTATGGATACAGCCCAAATTTTTTGATTATCCCTAACCACTATTCCTTATTTCCACTAAAGATGATATTTATGTTCACATGTATCCATCAGTCTATCTCATATGTGTTAATTAAAAAATACATTCAAGTACATTATTTAAAATTATATATAAATTATATTGTGTATGTATTTAACAAAGTAATTGTTCAGCCAACAAAATAGTATCATGACCTTTCTGTGTCAGATGATATTTTCAACTATTGTTTAAATTTGATATATTACTGAATTATGTTTTTTTCCTAGGGAGAAAAAAGGGCTCTTTCATTGACTTGACATTTGATAATCCCAAATAATATGTGTGTGTATATATATATATATATATATATTTTTTTTTTTGTAGAAAATTAAGACCACTTACCATTCTGTCCTGGTTATTTGTGGCTGACTAGAATGGTTGTACATTGGAATACCCATTTCATAACTAATCCTCTCAACTCTTGAATAAATGTCTATTATTTTCAATTACATAATAATAGATTTTTCTCAATAAATATTTCTAATTGTCCTGAGTACAAATTTTATGTTTTTGCTTTCACTGAGTTTTCCTTTGCAATTCAAAGTAAGAGTAAATGAACACAATAATTATAACTGTGTTATCTGATAGTTGGAGAATATTTTGGGATGCTGAACAACTAACATCGCTAGTGTGAAATCTAGATGCTGATTATTTATTTTGTCTAATAGATGTCTGTTAAACTACAACATTAGAAATATCTTTACTTTTCTAAAAATTATGAGACTAGTTAAAATTTCAAAACCAAAATTTAAATGCTAGTTTCATTCAAATAACTTTTATTTTAAATTAAATTATGATTTGTACTTTGTTTTAACATTAGTATTTACTTTTAAGTGTTGTAAAAGTAAAGTAATATTTTAAACCTAGTAATTTTCATTTGATTATCTACATTTACATTAAATAAGTGTGTATTTTTGTTGTACATCTTTAGGAGGAAATTATACCATTCTTTTTACAATGGATATAATTGCACTTCATTTTTTAATCATTTAATAAATAATAAATAAGTTAACTTAATAAGAACGAAGTAAATTAGAACTAAGAAAAGAAGTACAGTTGAAAGGAAGAAGGCAAAAATTTTTAAGGAATCTATTTAATTAAATTTGTTAAAACGTAGAAACAATAAAGTGAGACTTTATGCTGGTAAGCATAAAGCTTATAAAATTTGCAATTATAACAAACCAGACCTGCTAGTCTTTGAATGTTAATTTCCGATGAAAACAATGAGAATGTGAAAATGAAACTTATCAGAGCCAAACCTATACTTTATGCAAATCAGATAAAATCACTCCAATTTTTATGTTTTATTCATTAAAAATTTTTAATTCCTAATATGAGTTGTGAGAACAAAAACTATAATTATTCATGCTAATTTAACAAGTAAGAGTCAACAAGTGCAATGATAAGACCCAATGGAGATGACATTAGCTGAAATACCCAATAGATGGAGAGACCACCTCCAGTAGATACACATGGCTTTCAGTTGAGGGAAGGGGCCATTCACCCATCTCAAAATTTTTAACCCAGAATTGTTACAGTCTAAAGGAAACACAGGGACAAAAATGAAGCAGAAACTGAAGGAAAGGCCATTCAGAGTCCGCTCCATCTTGGGATCCAGCCCATATGCAGACATCAAACACAGACACTATTGCTGATGTCAAGAACTGCTTGCAGACAGGACCTTAGTATGACTGTCCTCTTGAGAGGTATTGCCAGCACTTGATTAAGACAGGTGCAGAGACTCACAGCCAATCATTGAACTGAGCCCATGGACCCCAATGGAAGAGTTAGGAAGGACTGAAGGAACTGAAGGGGACTGCAACCCCATAGGAAGAACAATATCAACCAGTCAGATCCCCCAGAGTTCCTAGGGACTAACCACCGACCAAGAGTTGGAGAAGGGACTGAAGTAGCTGAGGGGGCTTGCTTCCCCATGGAGGGAGCAACTATGACCACTAACCAGACCTCCTGGAGCTCCTGAAGACTGGACCACCAACCAAAGAATACACATGGAGGGACCCATGGTGCTGGCCACATATGTGGCAAAGGAAGGGCCTTGTTGGACATTAGTGGGAGGAGAGGCCCTTGGACCTGAGAGTGTTTGATGCTCCAGTATAGGGGAATGCTAGGGAGAAAAGATGGGAGTGGGTGGGTGGGTGAGAGAGCACCCTCATAGAGGCAGGGAAGGGGAGGATGACATAAGGGGTATCCAAAGGGGAAAACATTTGAAATGTAAATAAAGTAAATATCCAATAAATAAATAATATAGTAAAAAACAAGCAAACAAACAACAACAAGAAAAGAGTACACGTGGAGGAACCCATGGCTCCAGCCACATATGTAGCAGAGGATGGCCTTGTCAGACATCAATGGGAGGAGAGGCCCTTGATCCTGTGGAGGTTTATTGCCCCAGAGAAGGTGGATGCTAGAGGAGTGAGGTGGGAGTGGGTGGGTGGGTGGGTGGGAGAGCACGCTCTTAAATGTAAAGGGAAGGGGGATGAGATGGGGTTGTGTGGAGGGGAGACTGGGAAGGTGGACAACATTTGACACATAAACAAAAATAATCAATAAAAAGTTGTATGTTTCTGAAACAGAAAAGAAAAAAATTACAATAAAGTTGGCAAACAGTAGAACAGTAGAACAGTAGAAGCTCTTGGAAGATGATCCTGAAAAATGCCTGTCAAGGTTTTTTCAGAGTATGAACATATTTATTTATTTAATTATTTTGCTACATATTTTCCTGCCATTGATTTAAATGTGAGGTAAAAATATATAAATCCTGAATATTATGGTCTTATCCAAATATTGTTCATAAATAGAAAAAATATTATTTTGACTCTGTAAGGGAAATGTTTCTGACATTTGCTACAACATATAGTCATTCCTGGAAAAAAATATTGCATAATTTCACTTATATTTGGGATCTTTAAAAAAGTCAAATTTATAAAAAGAGAAAATGAAAGAGTGTTTTCCATGGCCGATGTAGATAGGAGTGAGGACACAGAGGTCAAATGGTACAAAATAGAAAATATGTAACTGCAGTAGTTGGCAAGATCTGTGTATAGCATGAGAACTTTAATTAATAGTAGTTACTGCTATTTTTTAGGAATTTTGCTATAGTACAATAGCACTTTTCCCATGGAAGAGGGAATTGAGTTATAGTAATATCCATGATGACTTATTCCACTATAGTAGACAAGACTTTACAATATTGATATCTTAAATGCACATAATTTATTAAAAGAATAAAATATCTAATATATTGTTTATCTTATACCCAAACAATTTGAAGTTTAATATTCTTATTTAGAATATAATAATGTCACTAAAACAAGACTTCCACCAGTTCATTCATCTATGCTTGCCTCTGTCTGTATGTATAGAATGATATCTGAAGTAGAATTTTTCCATCCAGTGGAAAATATTAAATAAAGCACAAATTATAGTTACTACTTAAGGACCAGCAAACATTGATAAGGAATATTGGTGACATGCTACAGATATATTACTGTGCAAGTAATATTTATCTAAGAATAATGATCTTTTTTGAGCTTTTAATGAATGGAAAATGAATATAAAAATATAACATTGAAATATGAAACCAAGTACGGTGAATATATGATGTGGATTAGAAACAAGCATAATAAAGCAAACCGTTTATGATGAAAAATCAAATGAAATGGTTAATTTTGTGGAAAATCAGGTGAGATAAGAAACTGAAGATACAATATCTGTGAAGTACAAGTATTCTGTCAATTTGATTATGCAACAAACAATCTCTGCTGAGCACATAATTTTTATTGTACACAAGATTTAATTACCAGGACAACAAAACAGGGAGTAAAATTAATTACTATTTAATTGATTGTGTATCAGTTATAGAAAGTAAGAGTTGAGAAGAAAATTACAAAAGGGATTTTGTCTACTCCTCATTGACCTGAAATGTAATTAGGACAAAATTCATAATAAAGATGGTCAGGAAAAAGTAGAGTAGCCGTTCATTTTGGTCAAGATACTTGTAACACTGTTGAGTCTCCTCTGGAAATGCTGTGTAAATTTATTTTTGTGAAATGTGGCTTCAGTTATGCCAAAAATGATGTTCTATTTTGGACCAAGTAAAAGATAACATCTGATGTTCATACTCAAAGGCTGAATGTCTTGAAAAATAACATACTAGATTTGACATGGCACTTTCACTTCGGTGCTTGGTAAGAATGTGGGTCATGCTCTATTAAAGTTATCACACTTAATTTAGTGTAGGTTTGAGGTAAATGAAGTAGAAAAATCAGGTGAGGTACTAGTAATAAACATTTTGGACAAATAAACCGGAAGTTAGATTCAACTGAGATCATTTCTGCTTGTTCTAGATCACTATATAATTTATATAAACTTTTAAACAAATAATACAGCAATTCTGTAGGTGTTTCTGAGTTTTCTCCAGATGGTCTAGCATTGGTAAATTGAATGAAGTGTTTAAAGATACTTTTATAGATAAAGATATTAATTTAAATGAAGTTGTAAAATATGCCTGTGCTGATAATACAGTGCAGGGATAGAGCATTAGCTTAGAATCCTCAAGGCCATGGTTCAATACGCAGTAGCATAAAAGAAAAATCATCCTCAGATAGTTGATTATGCAATCAAATTAAAATATTTTCAATATTTTCAGCAACTGTGGTAATTTATCATTCATAGTCCTAGGTATCATTTTTAATAATATATGTAAAATTATTATATATGATATTAATTCTATGGATGGTCTCAGTTTGTTTCTTAAGCAATAAGAAAATGACTACAAATTGTGATTCTTGAAAGAATATATTAGAATTATTATAGTAGCTACAAAAGTCTCTCTAACTGACATTATCTATAAAAGAAACAAGGATGGTTAAAAAATGGGCTATACCATATTTCACTTAATGATGTTACTGAAATGAGAGTAATACAGATTTTCGATGTGGAATGTACAATATAATAATTTGTAAGTAATTATGCATATTATATTATTGGTTCAATAATGATAATTCAATAATTTAGAGATATTTTGACATTGTAAATTATAGCGATAACATATTTGTTGATATTTTCTTACTTTCACTGTAACAAAAGCCTATCTTCTCATAAGTTTCAATTTTGAGATTTAAAATATATTTATCCTTCCCTCAGTTTTTCTATTTCTCCCCTCATAGCACTGGTACTTTATTTTCCTTCCTCTAGAGCTCCTCCTTCCTTCAACATGGTTCCTGTTACTTCACTGCTCTGTGGCTAATCCAGGTGCTATTCTCACATCTAAATAATCAGACCCAGGAAACAGAAGCATAAATTCATTGGGCATTTGTCTTTCTGGTCCAGGTTACTTTATTCAGTGATATTTTCTAGCTCCATTGATTTACCTGTAAATTTCATGATGTCATTTTCTCTAGAGATGAGTAGAATTTTGTGATATATATATACATTTTGTTTCATTGATTTGCATGTTTCTTTTTGTGGTAGTACCTACTGAGACAGTGCTGTCCACTACCTGCATTAATTTTCTATTACAGTGTTTAAAGTCCTAGTTGATGCAAGAAGACAGAGAAAATTAAAGAGAGTGAAGAAAAAGAAAAGTCAAATTATCCCTATTTGCTTTTGATAGCATACTATATAAAAGAAGTTCCCAAAAGTCCATGAAAATTTCTACAAGTGATCCGTATTGTCCGTAAAGTTACTAGTAGAATTAAAAATCTGTTTACAAAAATCAATACCATTTCTCTGAGAAGGACTATTTCACCCTCAGCCTTCCTTAGTTACCCATAGTTCTTTGATTGGGATGAGGCCTGGTGAGCTTTCTTCCATCAATATTTGCATGTCTATTGGTATGTTCTTGCTCAAATCATGTTTAGGCAACTATGTTGGTGAAACTTCATGTGCTTAGCTTCTGATATTTCTGGGAGACAGAAACCCCTTATTTCTTTGGCTCTTAAAGTCCCCCCCCCTTCGACCCTTCCACAATAGTCCCTAATCCTTAGGTATAGCAGCTGTTTTGTAGATGTGTCACTGGGGGCCACCCACCACAATTATGCATTTTCATTAGTTGCAGGTTTTGTTTGTTTGTTTTGTAATTGTCTCCGTCTGTTGCAAAGTGACATTTTCTTGATGTGGGGTGAGGATGACATTTATCTGTGGGAATAAGGACAAACATACAGAATACAGTTAGGGATCACGGTGTTTCAGTAAAGTGGTGCTTGTAGTTTTCTCCTTCAAAATTTGTGACTTTGTTATTCCTGGATTTAGTTTGGTATATCAATTAGTTATACAATACCAATGGTTATCTCTGAAAACATATACATAAACATAACATTATATAGACTGCATAGATTGTATTATGTGTATGTGTGTGTGTGTATATACAACACATATCAACAATTAATGAAAATTGAGGTCATGGATTTAAATTAGAGCAAGGATTTAAATGAGTACATAGGAGGGTTTGGAGGGAGAAAAGAGAAGAGGGAAATGATGTGATTATCTCAAAAAGTAAAAATATTAAGAAAATAAAATTTCATGAAAAAATTCAGAAGCCTGAATTTCTCTAATATTTTTCAGATAAATTCAAATGGTTAATTGAGGTTAGTGACTTAGATGGCACAGTATATGACTATTAATTCTGATTTTGATGGTTGCATCCTATTTATGTAGAAGACCTTCATTATCTTCAAAAATGCAGTATATTTATTTTTTAAATTACACACCTTATATGGCTATTGGCTCAGTCTGACAACTTTAATTGGATCCTCAGAATCCACATCATAAAAGAGAACTGATTCCAACAAGTTGTCCTCTGATTTCTTCCAATGTTTCATGGAATGCACATGCACAAACATGTGTTCAATAAAGTAAATAAAATAGAAATTAGGTATGTAAAAATATACTGAGGAACTTAGATATCCATGATATCTTGATCGAAGAATGTTAAGTTTTTATCACATTACTTAGGTAAAACAAAATTTATGTCTTCTTTTCCTGAAATTTTCTATATCTTGGGCTTATTTGGGATAAAAATGAATAATAATGTATTTTATATCACCTATAAGAGCTCAGATGTTCCGAATCCTCCTCTAAGAGTGTATTAAGACATTCAGTTCTTACAGTAATGTGAAGAAGTGGAATCCATCACAATCTCTTCTATATAGATCAAGAAACTGAAAAGAGAAATTAAGTAATTTCTCAGTTATATTCCTAGGAAGTGATGGAATGGTATGTTACACAAGGGCATTCATCTGATCATACTTTCCTATGTAACTACTAAGCTTCCTTGATATTCAGACTTCTTAATAGTCCTATTGATCCACCAAAAAATTCTACAATTGAAATATAAATATTTCTCCTGATCTATACTTTCTATGATAGTTTACCTTCCATTTCCAAGTCATACCATTTTAGGCCAGGGCCTTCTAACTATATTAAGGAATTGGTATGATGGTTAATCTTAATTATGGACTTGGTTGGATTTTAAAATTTTGAGAAATTATTTTTAATAACACACTCCTGGGAGTTCCTGGAATGGCATTTCCAGAGTGATTAGACCATGGGGTATGTTAAATTCATAATAGATACATTACTGAGAAATCATAAAAGGATGGGGTATTATTGATTTAGAGGAAATATGTCACTGGGAGTGTCTCTCTGTTTTACTCTTAACCTAGAGATCATCATGTATTCATTCATCTCTGATTCCAGGATAACTTGACATGTACTACTCTCTCCAACATGTCCTCACCACCATGAGAACTGTACCTAAGGAAAAAGGAAAATAAAATCTCTTCTTCTTTCAACTTATTCTCTTTGATATTTTTGTTATCACTGTGGATTGGGTAAAAGTTCATTGAGATAGTAATTCCTCATATTTGGGGTGACTAGAGACGGTCATTGGCTTATGTGGCTATTGAGAAACAGAGTAGAAATAGCTTACCATCTGCTGTGAACACAACAGTCTGAAAAAGGAAAGCCTTTTTAGAAAACTATTCTTCTCTTTTTCAGACTTTTTCTCTAGTAGATGATGAAATAAAATATTTCCTCAACCATAAGTCCATGGATTTGTTCATAGATAAATATTCTTCAGACTGCTTGTAAGTGGAATTGAAAATGAAATACAGATCTATTTGATTTCTTATTAGATGTTCTTCTTCTCTCCTCTGATCCCGTATTTTGGTAGCAAACAAACTACTTTCATTCATGTGTCTGTGTACACACGTATGTATGAAGCATAGATAGTTGTAGAGACTTTTTTTTAAATGAAGACCAGACATAGTTTTATGGTTGTAGTAGTTTGAATTACAACGTGTTTGCCAGTTATGACAATTATGACAAGTAGCAATGTGGAACTCGGTAAAAGTACAAAAAGTATTACACAGTAAAATTTTGTATTCATGAGAAAGTGTTCCAGTGTTACAGTGATGGAATTATTTCCTTTCACCGAAAAATTTGGCTGATAATCACAATTTCTATTAAGCAAACATTCAGACAATCCTTCATCCATTACCTTAAATCCATTTAAAAAGCTTTCTATTCCTAGGATGCAGGAAAAACTGTAATATTTAATATGGAAGCGAATGTTTATGTCTCCCCTGACATGAAAATAAGAGGTCTAATTTTAGCTAATAATCATGTCAGCATTACGAAATGACTAAGTGGACCTGGCTGACAGTGAGTATTATCCAGGGCTGCTGCTGAGTAGGGTATGATAATTAAAGAATATTCTTTTTCTTATAACTTAAACGTTAACATCTCTCTTTTTTTACTCTTGAAATTTTCAATTAAAAGGCACACCAATTTTTTAAAAGGTACATTACAAATAAATAAAATGTAAATATAGTTGCAATCTTACAGAAGGGTAGAATCAATTATTTTCAGATGTATCTATATTATCATTGATCTGAGAATAGTAACTATTCTCTGACAATAAATACTTAATTGATAGTAAAATTTCTTGCCACAAATCTTTCATTTCTTTCTAATGAAGTAAGAGAGGTAATATTAACTTTATATACACACCATTGATATATATGTTCAAGGGAAACAGCTAGATCAGCAATGTAAATTATGTGAAGAGATTAGCAGGCAGTAAAAAGGAGTATGGTTAAAAGCATTAGATCATCTTGTAATTTTTTTCTCGAGTGTTCCACACTAATTGTATTCAGATAAATATGCTTTCTTGAAGCCGCCTTTCCCTACACCGGATATACCTTGATGTAGACAGTGAAAAAAGTCACTTATGTAATTTATTTACACATTATTGTCTTAGCCTCTGCTAAATATCAGAGAAATCATTATATAGAGACTAGACACTGTTCTTGTGCTCAGATATCCTATTCATCTCATATTGGAGGTGAATAGATCAAATCAAACAGAGTACTGATGCAGGGGAACAAATACTAGTCCAGGAGGGACATAAGGGTCCCTGAGGTGTCAGCATAAAACTGCTACTAAATACTAACATGGCAAATAGTCAATATCTGAAAATAGGGTGACAGAAGTAATGAGCATGCTAAGTCTTAAGTAGCAGTAATAATTAGTTAGTTGAGAATAAGAAGCATATCTAGTAGCTATCAGTCACGAATGTACAAGAAACTCAGGAACTCAGTCATCTCTATTTTCCACTCCTTAAATATTCCTTACCATTTGGTTTTCCTTTGTTGTAGCCGACTTCTTTTTCCACTGGGCCTGTGTCTCATAGAACTAATCTCATAATGGAAAATGTTTAGTTCATCTAAAATTACAGAAGATTGTATAGTCTGATGCCAAGAGGCCAGACTCCTTTTTATCGTTATGGGAGTTGTAATGTTTTCTCATGAAGATTGATTGTCATAATTATTTTAATTGATGTTCTGATATGCTAGTACATATAAGGCACTCTTGAAATAATTGTGGAACACATACCTGCACACAAAGTCCCATTGGCTGCCCTGTGCTCACTTCTCTTTCTTTTTCTGACTAAACTGTTTGGGGGTGGTGAATGATCACTAAACCATAAAAGGGTGGGTGAAATGAAAACATCAAATAAATAATCTATACAAATTTTCATTAAAAATTAGTTTATCTGATATGGTCTTGAGATGGGGTGTTCTTTCTTTTTTAAAAAGATGTATTTATTTTGTTTATATGGGTGCACTGTAGCTGTCTTCAGACACCAGAAGAAGGCACACAATCCCATTACCGATGGTTGTGAGCCATCATATGGTTGCTGGGAATTGAACTCAGGATCTTTGGAAGAGCAGTCAGTGCTCTCAACCGCTGAGCCATCTCTCCAGACCCCATATTATTTCTTATTATGTTTATTAGGTAGGTGTTACTGTAACAGGTCCACAGGATGCTAGCCAACTGTGGCTCCTATGAACTGTGGATAATGTCAGTTAGCATCTCTTAATTTTCACATATGCAATTCTGGTAGTCTTCAGAGGAGGATTACCCTTCTTCACAGTGCTTTTAGTGTCTATACTTCCCCACTGTTCTCCTGAGTGAAGTTATACTTCTTGTTTAGGTATTTCCCAATTCCACTGTGGTGACAAAGGTACCAACTATGTTATAGATGATCGTTGGATACTCCCAGCCAATGTCTATGACATGTGCTAAGGATGGAGAGTCTAACTACACTTTCCCTTATCACAGATGAAGCTGTAAGAGTGTTCTTCTACTGTTATCCAGGGAGGAATGAATCATGAAGAACTTCATATTATTGGATATTTTGGCTGCTTCAACAAAGTTCTGATTTAGCTTGTCAGATTTTTATTGTTAGTTCCTCATCACTGAGGGACTATATTCTTAATTGACAAGCCTATGGTATATTGTGCTAACAATTTCTTTTCTAATGTGATATACAGCCTTTCAGATAACTTTTATTACATTTATCTAGCTATGGTTGACAACATAATAAACCATTATGATTTTTGTAATTCTGAAAGTAATGTAATAATATGCTGTCCTGCTACTTGGTATTGTCTATGAAACTGAGCTTTGTACATCCATCAATTTTTATCCAGGTTTCTGTTCATTAGGATCAGTACTGCAGTATCATAGGTCATACTCGGACCATGGCATTAATTTGGTTACTAGTGTGGGTTAATAACTGTGTGGTAGAACCAGTGAAATTCACTTATAGGAAGCTAAACAATAAAGGGCTGAAAAATGAATGGGAGTGGGCTTCTGGCTTTTCTAGTGGTCTAGATGAATATCTGCAACACATTATCCTTTCCAATTATCCACTCCTCAATTTTTCTTTAAGAGTATTCTTATTACAAATCCTTTTCCTTGGAAAATAGGATGAATCAATTATCCCTAACTTCATGTTGTTAATAGTAGTCAATGATCTCAACGTGCTTTATGTACTTCTTGAGAAATCCTATAAGGAACAGACTGCAAAACAACCCTTGCCATTAAACAAGGTAAATTAAACTATAAATGTAATGTTACCTTGTTACCTTTTTATGGCTGTGATCAAATACCATGACAACACCAACTTACAAAGAAAACATTTAATTTGTGTCTTATTGACTTATAGTTTTTGAAGGTGAGTCCATGATCATAATATGGAGGAACATGGCAGTAGGCAGACAGGTAGGGTACTCCAACAAGCCTGTACCCCCTAATCCTTCCCAAACACTCCCACTAACTGGGGATTAAATATTCAAATATATAAGCCTATGATATCATTTTTGTTCAAACTTCCACATACTTTTCACCATCATTTTGGGGGAGGGTATCTTGATCTGTCAGGTATGCAAAGTTTAGGATGGTTTCCTTCTTATATATGGTTCAACTGTGTTGCCATGTGGTACATTGGATAGATATAGTACAGATGTAACACATTTAATTTTCAAAATATCCACTTCTTAGAATTATCCCAGAAGCAATAATTTTTATTTGTATTTCTAGGACTGGTTTAGTTTGGTTATAAACCCCTGTTAAATATGATCTTCAATTGCAGAAGCAGTACTTTCCTATATAACAAGTAAATTCAAATGGATTTCATCCATGAAGAAGGATGAAGCAAAATATCTCCTGCTGCCTCATGAGGTTGAACCATTGTTCCTTCTTAGATAGTGGTGCTGATTCTGGTTTTAGAAGAAAATGAGGTGAAGATGGAAGAAGCTGGTCAGTGAGGGGTGGGTGGGTAAGTTGATAGCTTGACCCTGCTTCTAGGTCTCATTCTTTTTGTCAGCTTCCTCATCTACCTAAATCCAA
The DNA here is from genome assembly GCA_019843965.1 of Rhynchomys soricoides. Lineage (NCBI taxonomy): Eukaryota > Metazoa > Chordata > Mammalia > Rodentia > Muridae > Rhynchomys > Rhynchomys soricoides. Next base: position 3,230,787 of record JADRCH010000169.1, on the reverse strand, counting down.
ACGGTGTCTGCTGCCCCCTTTTACCTGCTATAAAAGACCATATTACATCAAAATATGAAATAAAATAGATTCCTTCTCTCCTAAGTTGCTTTTTTCAAGAACTAGTATAAAAAGAACATTGTAGAATATTGTCAAAGTCAATCGTGATCACTATTCTCAGAGGTAATACACATTTCCTGACTCTTCTTCCCATTCTACCTCTAGGATTATATCAATCAACTCTCTTGGTTTTTCGTTGACTAAGTAAAACTGGCTCTCTATGGCAAGTGGCTTGATTTCAGGAGCTTTAACCTAAAACTACTGACTCTGATAAGTGAAAGTGGTACCATAGAGGATTGTGTAGTACAGCCATGTCTGTGAACTAAAGATTTTCTATTTAATTACAATACTATTTCAGTGAGTTCTCTTCACATATTACAGAGATGTGCTATGGACTGAAGTATAACCCAGAAGGTTCTTCTCTGCAACAGTAGCAGTTTCCCTGGATTTCACATTCCTTCCTCTGTACAGAGTTCATGCCCCAGTAGGTCAGTCTTACTATTGTTGAGACAATCTCCAGGAATGAGAACAGGAGCACATCTACATCTAGACTAGCTTTATTTACCTGTAACTTTTCTTAGTATAGCTTATAGGATGCCATTTTTATCTTCATGTTGTTTGGTTCTTCCCAGAGTTCACATAATTACACAGAGAATGTGCTTAATTATCATTCATTTAGCTTAATAACATTAGAGAAGAAATAACAGCAAGGAAATACCATGTGTTTATGTCCTGTATATCATTATTTTATAATACAGTTATTATTAATATATTATTTTATAAATGTTTAAATTTACCCGATGCATAAATGTTGTAATTGTTTATGAGATAAATTGTTGTGTTTTGATATATGTATAAAAATGTAATGATCTAATCAAAATATTTTTCATATTTACCACTTCAAAAGTTTATTATTATTTTGCATTTGGGAACATCTAAGGTACTTTTTTCCTAGCTACTTTGAAGTAAACAATAAGTTACTGTTAACATAGCCACCTTTCTGTGCTATACAACATTAGAACTCATTCGTCTTAGCCAGCTCCGGTAAATATTTTATGTGCTGGGCTTTTGCATAATCTTGTCTTGAGCTCTCGACTTCTGCAAACAGAGTGAGAGTCTGTCAAGGGATTATCATGGGAGATAGGAGTTAAGAGCAAACTTATTTCCACTTTCTACTTGAGCTTGGATATAAACAGAGACCTCATGGGGTAAAGTAATGGCTCTCACTGAACTATTACCCCTTCTTTGATAAAAGTTAATAAAGCCCAAGCTTATTTCCTCTATTTAAATCTATTTACATTCCAAATGCTGCCTTCTCTCCTGGTCCTCCCTCACAGAGTTCATCTCCCATTCCCCCAGCCCCTTTGTCTCTGTGAGGATGCTACCTCTCCCTGATGTCCCCTCACTCTGTTGCATCATGTCTGCAGGATTAGGTTCATCCTCTCCCACTCTGGCAGGGCAAGGTAGCCCTCTGCTAAATATGTTCCAAGGGCCTGGTACTTCATGCTTCAGCATGTGATTATAGATATCTGTAGTGAGTACTGATGGGGATGGAAATGATACCATTTATTGAGGTCTTAGAGGGATATTTTAGACCACAGGGTAGAGTTCAATCTTTTCCTGTAAATCTGTTGCTTCACCATTTTGTTTTTTTGTTTTATTTTTTTTTTCCTAAAAAGCATGCAATCTCATAGCATAGATCGCAAATATATGCTGAAGAACATCAGATTTTCTTTTCTTTTTTTCTTTTATTAGATATTTTCTTTATTTACATTTCAAATGTTATCTCTTTTCCTGGTTTCCCCTCTAGAAATCCCCTATCCCATAACCCGTCCCTCTGCTTCTACTAGAGTGCTCTCCTACCCACCTGCCCACTTCTGCCTTCCTGTCCTGGATTTACCCTACACTGGGGCATGGAGCCTTCACAGGACCAAGGGCCTTTCCTCCCCTTAATGCCCAACAAGGCCATCCTCTGCTACATATGCGACTGGACCCAAGGGTCTCTCCGTGTGTACTCCTTAGTTGGTGGTTTAGTCCCGGGGAGCTCTGGTGGTCTGGTTGGTAGATATTGTTGTTCTTCCAATGGAGTTGCAATCCCCTTCAGGTCCTTCAGTCCTTTCTCTAACTCCTCCATTGGGAACCCTGTGCTCAATCTAATAGTTGGCTGTGATTATCCACCTCTGTATTTGTCAGCCTCTGGCAGAGCCTCTCAGGAGACAGGTATATCAGGCTCCTTTCAACAAACACTTCTTGGGATCCACAATAGTGTCTGGGTTTGGTGAATGTACACAGGATGAATCAACAGGTGGTGCAGTCTCTGGATGTCCTTTCCTTTAGTATCTTCTCCACACTTTGTTTCTGTATTTCTTCCTGTGGGTATTTTGTTCCCCCTTCTAAGAAGGACTGAAACATCCACACTTTGGTATTTCTTCTTTTTGAGCTTCATGTGGTCTTTGGATTGTATTTCGGGTATTCCAAACTTTTGGGCTAATATCCACATATCAGTGAGTGCATATCATGTATGTTCTTATGGGACTGGGTTACCTCACTCATGATGATATTTTCTAGTTCCATCTATTTGCCTAAGAATTTCATAAAGTCATTGTTTTTAATGGCTGAGTAGTATTCGATTGTGTAAATGTACCACATTTTCTGTATCCATTCCTCTGTTGAGGGACATCTGGCTTGTTTCCAGTTTCTGACTATTATAAATATGGCTGCTATGAACATACTGCAGCATGTGTCCTTTTTACATGTTGGAGCATCTTCTGGGTACATGCCCAGGATTGGTATAGGTGGGTCCTCAGGTAGTATTATGTTCATTTTTCTGAGGGTCCGCCAAACTGATTTCCAGAGTGGTTGTACCAGCTTGCAATCCCATCAACAATGGAGGAGTGTTTCTCTTTTTCCACATTCTAGCCAACATGTGATGTCACCTGAGTTTTTGATCTCAGCCATTATGATTGATGTGAGGTGGAATTTCAGGGTTGTTTTGATTTCCATTTCACTGATGACTAAGAATGTTGAACATCCTCAGGTGAGAATTCTTTGTTTAGTTCTGTTCCCCATTTTTAGTGGTGTTATTTGAATCTCTGGAGTCTAACTTCTTGAGCTCATTATATATGTTGGATATTAGCCCAATATTGGATGTAGGATTAACAAAGATTTTTTTCCCAGTCTGTTGGTTGGCATTTTGTCCTATTGACAGTGTTTTTTGCCTTACAGAAACTTTTAAGTTTTATGAGGTCCCATTTGTCAATTCTTGATCTTAGAGAATAAGCCATTGGTGTTCTGTTCAGAAAAATTTCCCCTGTGCCCATGTGTTTGAGGTTCTTCCCCACTTTCTCTTCTGTTAATTTCAGTGTATCCTGTTTTATGTGGAGGTCCTTGATCCACTAGTACTTGAGCCTTGTACGAGAAGGTAATTGTGGGTCGATTTGCATTCTTCTACATGCTGACCACCAGTTGAACAAGCACCATCTGTTGGAAATGCAGTCTTTTTTCCACTGGATGGTTTTAGCTTCTTTGTCAAAGATCAAGTGACCGTAGGTATGTGGGTTTATTTCTGGGTCTTCGATTTTGTTCAATTGATCTGCCTGCCTGTCTCTGTACCAATATCATGCAGTTTTTATCACTACTGTGCTATAATGCAGCTTGAGGTCAGGGATGATGATTTCCCCAGAAATTCTTTTATTGTTGAGAATAGTATTTATTATCCTGGTTTATTTGTTATTCCAAATGAATTTGAGAATTGCTCTTTTTAACTCCATGAAGAATTGAATTGAGATTTTGATTGGGATTGCATTGAATCTGGAGATTTCTTTCAGCAAGTTGGATATTTTTACTATATTAATCCTGCCAATCCATGAACATGAGAGATCTTTCCACCTTCTGAGATCTTCTTTGATTTCTTTCTTCAGAGACTTGAAGTTCTAGTAATACAGATTTTTTTTTCAAAGCTTTAATTAGTATGTATACTGACAGATTTGTTTGTTGTTAATTTCCTATGCTTAACTCCTTATTGTTGTTTGTAACATACAGTAATTAAAAACAAAAGTTTGTTCTATTTTTAAACTGTTTCATGTCACAAAATATCTCTGTTCTTTGAGTATAATGATACAATTTCAAAATACTATACTATATTTATTTTATAAACAAACAGAAATCATTATCAAATAATGTCTAAGCTAGTCCAATAACTGATAATCAGCATTATGTAAATTTATAAAAATAGAAATATAATGAAACAATATTAGTATAACTAATATACTCCAATAATATATATCATATTGTAATATATATATATATATATATATATATATATATATATATATATATACAAAATCAAAATGTAATGAATAGTTTCTATGGTCCCGAAATTAAAATGAGGCTTATATGGTACTATTACTTCTCTCAGGAAAAATAAGTCAACACTTTTCTCAAATCATCTTAAGACCACATGATTACTTTTATCTCTGAAATATTAAAGGGAGTTCAGGATAGCTTTGAAAATAGATTTGTTCTTACCCTCACCAATTATATCAAGAGATGTTCTGGGTAGCAAAAATGTTTAACAAATCCCAAACTCATCTAATAAAAGCACGGTGAAATTTCTAGCAATATGTTCTTTCTCCTTCTTTCTGCTCTCTAAAGAAGTGTGTACCTCTATTTCTACATTCATCTGTTGGTCCTGTGCTTTAGGTGTTAAGAAATATTGTTTCAATCATCTATTGCTACTTTCATGCTAGTTTATGACAAGACTCCTTGAGGTAGTCTATCAAAATTATCTTCAAATATAATATTTGGCTATATATTATTTATACTGATAAACCATATTGAAACATAAAACTAATTTAAGTATTAAAACTGATTATCTTGTTATTTATGCAATTTGGGAGCAGTGAATCTGAAATTTTCTCTACTTAATAAATAAAAAAAAGAGGGAAGAAAATAGAGATAGAGAGAGAAAGAAAGAGAGAGAGAGAGAAAAAGAGAGAGAGAGAGAAAGAAAGGGAGAGACACCTTATAGTATAATTAATCAGAACTAACTGGTTTAGGATATTCTACTACTGGACTAAGCTAGGGGGCTTACCTATAATATATAAAGTAAACTATATTGGGTATTCCTTAGATAAATTTTTGTATGCTACCCCAAAAATATCAAATTATAAATAAATAAGTATGCATTTGGTATTTTATATGTTTCTTTGACATTTAGCAGACACTAAAATACTCTTGTGCCACATTAACTAAAACACAACAAAATTGTGTCTAGTCATCTTTGCTTCTGTGGAGTTGATGATAATAACAAGAACTGTTATTTACACTGGACTGACTTCCCAATTAGGACAGGAGGGAAGAAAAAAAACCCATTATCTAAGAGGAAGAAAAAATGACATAGTGGTATAATGTAATTTTCTATTAAAATTATAATTTTTGCAGCACCATAAAATCCATTTCTAAGGTGCCATTATCTTTTGAATCACCTGCCCTGTGCTATTAGTTATGATGGGAGTAGAACCAGCTTAATTGTCATTTCTCTGCACAAAGGGTTTATAAAACAATAGAATGCAGTTTTCTTCATTGTTCTGCTATCAGAGGCTCTGGTGTTTGGCAGTCAAACCATGTGCTAAGGGGGTGGCAACTTGATGTACTGCATCCACCAGATGTGATGCTCATTGTATTTGACTTTGCAGCCAAATCTGGAAGATTACTCACAGGAAATTAGATTATAAATGCAGATAGGATTTTTAATATTCCTGCTGTCCACATTTTTCCAATTGTATAATGGGATGATAAGTAAGCTTGGGACAATTCAGCCGTTAGTCATCATCATATAGACAACCTTGAAAGTGAGAGATGAAGTAATCATTTCTGTCCCCTGTGCATCCCCAAAGAGAGTAAGACCAGTGCAAATGGATTTGCAAAATGGTTCAGGTTCCTCCATGCTGGCAGCATAATTGCTTTGGTAGTATTCTTGCAGAATTGTCTGTCTCCTGAAAGAACGATATCAAGGAATTATGCCCTGTGTTCTCACATTCCTAGTGTATTTTTAAACTCTGTTACAATTCGGGAAAAATAATTCAAAAGTGTGATGATAGCTGCAGTGTTGGTTTCCAAGTTTGCTGTCTTCTCTGCCAAACATTTGTTGCCCCAAGTCTGTACTGGTTCTTCATCACACCTAATTGCCAAATACCAGACATTCCCCAGACTCAACAACACATTATGTTAATCATCTTGTCCTTCTCTGAATCTTCATTTGGCTTTTACAAAGCTATAGTTTTGCTGATTTCAACTGTCTTTGTCATAGGGTGAAAGTTAGTAATAAATTGTAGTAATTTTCATATCAGATTAATTCTAACGGGTTTTCATATTCACAAGCTTCTATGCTATATGAATCTATTTAAAATTTATAAATGTGTTTTCTGAATGATTAATTCTATTTAATATATGCACTTCCAGGGAACATTGACATTTTGAAAATTGTGTCTTGAAATTTATTTTTATTTTACATGTTTCTGCTGTTGTCATTCTGTTTCTTCTTGCTGAAGACACTAGTGATCGCAAATGTAACCCAGATAATTTCTGCAGCAATATTGCTATCTTTTTCATAATTTATACTCTCTATGGGCCTGAGTAACAAAGTTGAGCAAAGCCCAGTTCAGTGTCAGATGGATTAAATATGAGAAGTAGCCTAGAGGAGAGCTCAGAGGAGTTTGGTGTTTGGGTTCATCTTGTCTGTGCTAGGTGCACCTATGTGTGTACTTGCTGAATAACTTCTGACCTGTTTGTTGCAAAGATGAAATTGGAACTAGAACTTTGTTTCATAGTCCTTTTTCTCTACAGTATGGGGAAAATGGAATTGGTAATGTGTCTTCTAAGGTTGTTAAATTAGAATCCTACTCCTTTGACCTCAAAAAGTATTTTAACTATCTTTTCTGTCTGGCTTAGTCAATGGAAGAGTGTCTTCAGTTCTAAGACACTCTACTGTCTGAATATTTTCAACTGTATAACATTTCTAAAACCCCTTTGACAACCATTTAATTTATGTATTCAGAATCTAGTTATTAAATATGTACATGATACAATCTCTATTTCTGACATTTGCTTTCTGCCTTCAAAGCCTTTTCATTCTTGTATGAACAGTGGGCATGAACAAACATAGGGTAGAAGTAAACATCTAAACACTTGGGGAGACTCAATGTTGCAGGAACTTCAATTATACTTGTAGATATATGTCTTAAGAAGTCCTAAATAAAATCATGAAAAGACATTTTATTAAACATTTAAATTTTCTGTGAAATAAATACCTGTGAGTTATTTATAAATGAAAAATAAACTGTTAGGAATGTTGTCATGTTACAATCCCTATATCAGGAAGCAGAAAAGGAAGATCATTGCAAGCTTGAGGCCAACATGGTCTACATAGCAAATTCGAGGCCAGCAAGAATGAAGAGTATGGTTTTGGCTTAGTTCTCTAAACAAAAGGAAAAAATGGTGGAAAAAGTATCCAACATTTACTGTTTACTTAAGCAACTATTGATTTATTATTATTTGATCAATTAATTAATAATTTAATTGATATTTTATTAGATTAATAATGAAAATATAAATACGTTCTCTCTAAAACATATTGGTCCACGAGAAATAGTGAATAATTAATGATGAAATATTTTAATGTAGTATAAGTTAAATATCTTGGCTTGGTGAGGTTTTACAGTGACTAACATGGCCATTTGCCTGAAATAAAGCAGTTCAGTCAATTAGTATGAAGCCTGATCTAGAGAACATATGTACAGTCTGGACACATAGATGGAGACATGGAGCCGGTGGGAAGGAGAAATTGTTCCAACTACGTTTGTGCTATCAGAGAAGTAGTAAGTGTAAAGTCCTACTCTAGAGCAGCCTTCCTCTGAGTAGCTCTCTGGTAGTCTTTCTTAATCTAACAAGTAAGAGCAAGGAGAAAAAGGACCAATTAAAGATTCAATAAATGATTCACTCCTTTTAACTGACATTTTTTATTTTATTGTCAATGATGATAGGCATGCAGGCTTTGGCTGACAAATATGTATATGCTTTCAAATCATCTGTTTTCAGTGTTAAAAACGTGCTTGACTGGCTTTAGGTATAAGCACACTGGGGCCATTTGTCAGTCTCCTGTGACTTTGTTTCTCTAAAGACCTGATTTTATAAAGTGTAGTGATCATGAAAATGTTCTGAGTTTTTTTTGTATAGGTGGAGGACTCCTGAGTTTTCCCCATTTGGTATGTTTGTTGGTGTCCTTGTTCAGCTCATGTTAGTGTAGTAGGCTGGTGAGACTTTACCGGCGAAGAAGCTTCTGCTGTTAATATGGACTTAACATGGTGTGTGTGTGTGTGTGTGTGTGTGTATGTGTGTGTGTGCAAATCCATATATGTGTGCAATAACAACTAATGAAAAAGGAGGCCACGATTTGAAAGGACTTGGCAAGGGTTGATGGAGGAAAATGGAAAGTAGAAATATTGTAATTAAAATACAGTCTTAAAAGTAAACAACAATTGTTTCATTTTTTAAAAATCGATGGCATGTAATACAACTCAAGCTTCTTTTTGCTTGCTGCCTTATAAATTGATCTTGTACACTGCTTAACACACCAATCCTGGTATGTATTGTGCATTCATTTGGTAAGCATCCTGTGTCTTTTCTGATACCATCACAAATGAATTTGGTTGTCTGCATATACTTTTTCAGTGAGTACTGTACCAGTTACTTATGCATCCTCTCAGGCATTTTTATACATTTTTATGGCAGATTGTAATGGTCTTCCAGGGGTAGCTAAGTGCTTTACTATCATTAAAGGTAAAGTCATATAGGATGCCTACTGGCTTGAACTGTGGGGAGTCAGCAGCTTTGGAGTCAATAAGTCAAGGCTCTGTTTGAGAGCTCCAAGGAGGCTAAATATTTTATTCACAGAATTATTCTGTGTGTATCTAAGTACTTCTACCTAGAGGGTGCCTACCAGGAAAATGCTGATTATAAAGTATTAGCAAGAAGGGAAGCAATTTTAGCTGCATGTATCTCTGCCAAAGTGAGTTGGCTAGTGTCCTGTCAGATATGCTTTAAGCACACAGAAAAAACCCATCTTTTATACAAAGGGAACAATGTAACTCTTCATTTGAAGCTAAAAGCTAAGCACTGTGACTTTTGTATCTTGCAGTACCCATTTTCCTCTAAAATTATAGTGTGAGGAAAAGTTTAGCCATCCGAACGATCTGATAGATTAACTGTCTGAAATAATTTTAAGTGCTTTGCAATAGCTGTGGATTTCAGGACAAATCATACTTATTTTGAGCTCAAAATATCTCCTTTCCCCCACCTATGTGAAATTTAGGTTTGGAAAATTTAAAATACTGTTATCTCTGTGGCTAGATAAACTATTGACGAATTTTGCGATGGTGTCTCAAAGTATCATAAATAAGAAAATATTTTTTATTCTGTTCTCAAGTTTTCATTAGATGTTTGAGAAAATTGTTCAATATTGAGGACAAAAATATATTAAATATTATTTTTCTAAAATAAGTACTGCTTTATATAGATCTTCACTTTTTTAGGGGAATTATGTTTTACTTTGGAGTTTTAACCAGGGCTCAGTATCATCATTCAGAAACCACTTTGGTTGCCTTTAAATATAATGTCATCTGGACCACAAACCCAGGCTTCCTGGTTTATCATTATGAGGTATGTCTTGAGCATGTATTGAGTAAGGTAAGAGAAGTTCAGAGTAACCTTTCAACTCTCACAGTTATGGCCCTTCTGTTTGGAATACCAGGCATGTCTCCAAGTGGTATGACATTGGAAGATGGGAAATATCCTTAAATGTTAAAGAGAGAGAGGAGTTTTGTCATTTGTGAGTTCTTATTGTGAAAAATTATGTTCTTTCTCTTATACTATAAAGTCGTAACCATTATGGGTGACTATGTAAGTAATCTGATACCAGTGATATTTTTAAACAGTAATGATATAAACAATAGTAAGTCTGTACATAAATCAACATATCTGAAAGATAATCATCCACAAATCTCTTGGACTTCTATAAGTCTGTCAATGGGGAGGAACTGAATTTTTTTTTTTTTTGCCAGACTACCTTTGTACTATATTTGTACATTAAATATCCTTAAAATTATAGAGCTGCTCCAAGATGCTACCCATGCTTCAGTAGATGGTCATACAGTAATGGCAGCATTAAGTGAGTTTTAAAAATAATGGGGGCTGAATAGTATTCTATTTTGTAAATGAACCACATTTTTGTACCCATTTTTCAGTTGAAGGACATCTGGGTTGTTTCCAGCTTTTGGCTATTGTAAATATGGCTGCTATGAACATAATGGAGCTTGTATCCTTGTGGAATGATAGAGCATCTTTTGTGTATATTCCCAGGAGTGGTAAAGATGGGTCTTCAAGTAGAACTATTTCCAATTTCCTGAGGAACTGTCAGACTGATTTCCAGAATGGTTGTACCAGTTTGCTATCCCACCATCAATGGAGGAGTGTTTCTTTTTCCAAATCCTCACCAGCATGTGCTGTCACTTGAATTTTTGGTTTTAGCCATTTTGATTGGTGTAAGGTGGACTTTCAGGGAACTTTTGATTTACATTTCTCTGATGACTAAGGATGTTATTTTCTTTAAGTGTTTCTCAGCCATTTGAGATTCCTCTGTTGGGAATTTTCTGTTTAGCTTTATATCCCACTTTTTAATTGGGTTATTTGGTTTTTTGAAGGTCAACTTCTTAAATTCTTTATATATTTTGTATATTAACCCTCTATTGAATGAAGATCTTTCCCCAATCAGTAGGTTGCCATTTTGTTGTATTGATGATATCTTTTGCCTTACAGAAGCCTTTCAGTTTCATTAGGTCCCACTTAATTGTTGATCTTAGAACCTGAGCGATTGGTGTCTTGTTCAGGAAAATTTCCCCTGTGCCAAGGGAAGGGGAATGGTGGATGGCCAATATTCTGGGAATACCCTCTCTGAGGCAAAGGGGAGGGGAAATGTAATGAAGAACTGTGGGAGGGGAGACCAGATGTGTGGGCAATGCCTGGAATGTAAATAAATTAAAAAAAATTAAAAAGAAGTATAATGGAATTATGGACTAGTAATACATTAAATACTAAAGAATATTAGAAAGAGTAGAGTGGGAGTATTATAACCAATACCCAGGATGTATGAGAAAAGAATATATTTTCAAAAAAGAAAGGAAAAGGGCAAAAAAGGTGTGGGCATATTACTTTGAGAAGAAAAATAGTAGTAGTGTATGTGATGATTCGAAGAACAGAATATGGGAGTAGGTTTGATCACAGAATATGTATGCATGAAATTCTCAAACAATAAAAAGATGGAGATAGCATCTTCCATGTGGAGCAAAATTAAGTACGTTTATTATCTATTATAAACCACTCTGTCTAAGCATTCATCTGGGCCAACTTACCTTGTTTCAGTGTGTTTTGGGAATAAGAAGAAGCAATGAAATTGTACTGATGCTTGTATTTTTGTACCATGAGGGATGATGTCCATCATCTTTGGCCCAGGAGTCTCAGACCTTCTCTTAGCATTCATCAGGCAGTTACTGTCTCTTGACTAAGTGCAAAGTTGGTAAAAAAAATCTCAACCACGGGTGCTTCACTATTACTGCCAGGCATAATATTGATACATTTAACAAATTAAAGGAAATGAAATTAAATAAGGATTAATTTTAGTCAAGACACCCTTAATGTGGTAAAGCCACATAACATATAGTAGCTATATATACAGTTGTGCAATATTGTAGTTATATTGCCTATTTTGGGAAAGTAGAGAGAAATAGCATTTATTTGCTGATATTTCAGTGGAGGACTTGAACAAAAGGATTGGTGATAATCACTCAATTTATTGAAGTAGAAATGTAAGATAAAATTAAGGCAAAGACTAAGGTTTAGGTATAAAGAGATCATATCATTCTCCTAAGTTACAGTAAAATGAAATAGATGAAAATAAAAGATGAGAGTTATATTGAAGAAAGTCAGAGTAAAGCAAGTGGTGATTGTCACAGAGGAAAGAAGCGGGAGTAAATACACACCTAAAAGTGCTAATTCTGAAACCAAATTTGAAAAGGTTTTAAGATCGTATGGAATATTTTAACAAAAAAGGTAAAAAAAATTCAAGGTTAGAGAGGCAATTCAGCATATTCTATATGCAACCTGATAATTCTTATAGAGAATATTTTCTACCTTCATCAATCATAAAGTCTCTTCTAAGTAACATAAGGTAATAACCACCTATATACACATCATCAGGCATGGTTTTCTGTAGTACATAAAAATGCACATCTGCAAGCGGTTAGGTAAGTAGTTGAATTTTTAAGTAAAAGAGGAAGGAAAATAAAGCCAGTCCTACAGTCAAAGCAGCAAGAGATGATTGATTGCTTTAACCAATCTTGCATTTGTATAGTAGAACCAGTTACAAAAGAACAAATCAAGGCCTCTTTTATTTTGCCTCTTAATGTCTGAAATAAATTATTTTACTGATGTATTTTCTGCTGTATCTTACTAAGGCTCCTCAATGTGATTGCTGTACTGTTCTCTGAGATGGAGCCCCGTAACATTTGAAAACTGTCTGACAGACAATCGCTAACAACTTTATGTTACAATATTTGCCTGGTGGCTTGGGAGACTTGCTGCCAGGCTCTAGCTTGGACAAGAGCCTGAACTTTGAAGAATCCTCTATATGACCCTTGCTCCCAAGGAGAAGCAATCTTGCTCTCTGAGACATGGCTCACAGAAATGCCTGTGGAAATAAAGTGACTGCTGTATTTTCAGTGACAGGCATCCCATACTCTAGTATGACTGTAAAATAGAAATATCCTTGTCAAAAAGTAGCAAAAACATACACTCTTGATAACTTGGCAGGTCTTAGGAATGATGTTTGATGTTTCTCAAAGTAGCTTTTTTTTTTTTTTCCATTTCTGTGGAAGCCAAGGGATGTTTGGAAACCATTGTGGTGAATTCACCTTTGACAAGGAGAGGTTTGTGATCTGTTGCTGAATAAGCTTTTTATAATCAGGTATTTTCACACAGCTGTTCTGTAGTTTAGCATGCATACTAAAATCTCAGTGAAGAAACATACTGGAAATAACACTGAAAAAAATACTATTTACATGATGTAACTTCTGTCCAGGCTACAACCTGATTACAGAAAGAGTGGTGACAAACAAAAGTCCAATGTCTCTATTTGTCAGAGTCCAAGTCACCAGGCATGACTTTAGGTCATGGTGCACTTACAGAGTGCACAGGTTATAAACTGATCCTAAGCACATTCAAACTGGGTTTAAAATTGTATAGTCTTTTAACATAACATTCACATTGACCTGTAGGTTCAGAAAAGGCTTGAAATAGAGGCGTGTTGTGCGGTGACAGTCTTCTCATATTAAACTAATGAAAATGATTATATAGAATTAATTATTGAATTGAGTTTCTTTCATTACATTAATAATAAGAGACAATTTGATTTCTTACAATATTACAGCTTTATTCAATGAATTTTCTTGTATTTACTGTGTGTCAGACAGTATTTCAGATTGAGTGAAGTCTTCAAAGGGACTGGATGAATCTCCCAGGGATATTAACACTGTTCTTATTGAATTGAAAATTACTTTAAAAATATGCATACTTTTCATTAAAAGTGGAAGAAGGAAAACGACAGTGTAGAATCAAAAAAATCATATATATATATATATTTCTGAATTTTCATGCAATGTATTTTGATGCTTTCTCAATTCCTCCCAGATCTTCCACACCTCTATACCCACACAGCTTTATGATCTCTGTCTCTTTTCTCTCTCAGAAAAAACAAAAAACAAAAAACAAGAAAACAAAACAAAACCAAATAGAGAAAAATTAACAGATATTAACAAAAGAAACTAAACAAAAACATGGAGTCTGTTTTGTATTTGTCACCTACTTCTGAGTTTGAGGCCTGACTTAGACTGTGGCTAATATACCCAGTGTTACTCCATTGTTAAAAACTCATTTCCCTCTTCCACTGGAATCAATTGCATAGCTTCTTATTTTAGGACTGGAGCTTCGTGCCCACTTCTACTTCTCCATACAGGGATTTTATCTGACTGGAATTTGTGAGGTCTTGTTCATGCTGCCACAATCTCTGTGAGTTCCTATGTGCATCAGCCCCATTGTGTCTAGTAGAAGTTTCCCTGACATTACTCATCACCTCTGGTTCTTACAATCTTTCTACCACCTCTTCTGCATAGATCTCTGAGCCTTGAAGGGAGGAATGTGATATATACACCCTTTTTAGAGCTGGATGCTTCAGGGTCTCTCATAGTCTGCATGTTATCTAGCTATGCATCTCTGTGTTAAATACCATGGACTGCAAGAAGAAGCTTCTCTTATTACAGGGAGAAGGACATCATATAGTAACAGCTACACAATAGAACATCTATAGAATAAATTTCCATATACCATTGTATAGGTAGACATTAGATTATTCTCACTTAAAATGAGTTTTTCTCCTATATTATCTAGTCATATGACAACATTTAAGGAAAATGTGAATCCTTCTATTTAAAAAAAAAAAAACAACCAAACGAAAACGAAACAACAACAAAACCACTGACTTGTATAATTACTATAAACTCTTTAAACTATGACAGCAAGAATTCTTTTTAATTTAACTGAAATAGACATATATCACTTTCACCCCTTTCTAGTGATTCCTTGTAACCCTCCAGTCCCTATCTCCCCAATGTGATAGCCTCTTTTTCTTTGATTATCATCATTAAATACTAATATACCTGTCAATCTGTATGGGTATGTATATGCACACACATCTCCTGCCGTTAATACTGCCACTCAGGAGGCAGAAGCAAGTGGATATTTGTTTTGTTTGCCTTTGCTCTAGGTTCCAGACAACCTGATCTACATTGCCAGTGGCAGGCCATCTGGAGCACCAAAGAAAACAGGAACAGTAAGGATGCTTTAAACAGAGAGTTCTTATAGATTTAAGATGATCATTTGTATTTCATTTTTTTAGTGAAACTAAGACCTGATATTTCAGCAAACACCACCAGTGATTTTCAAGGACTGTTGACACCAAATGTTTGAATCTTCTATTTAATCTCAAAGTATAGTCCAGCATAAAGTATGATTAAGCTTTAGAAGCCTCTAACTTCTCTATAGTTACCCAACTGGATGTTCAAAGACTTTTTGATTTCTAAACCAAGCAAAGGAAAGGGTTTGAAATTTAATAAAGCTTTAAAGTAAAGATTCTTGAAGATGAAGATGAATACCTTATCTCAGTCTACTGAATTTCCCAGCCAAAAGCAGCACTATTTACTAAATTACAGGTCTGGGCTCTTGGCAGTATCACAATCCACTTGGCTACCTGAGGAAATGTTAACAGTTTCTTAATGGCTCTCTTCCCTGGGAAAATCATATATATTTACAGAAAATAGTAAGCTCTTCAGACTGTCTCTTTTCTTCTATCAGTCAGCCCTCCTTAAATAACTTCTTTCACGGGATTTTGTAGACTCTGGTCTTCATATCCACAGGTTCTGTGTCTGTGACTTTAACCTCCCATTGGTTGAAAATATTTGAAAACAAAAACTGAATCTTCATTAAATGGTGCAGATTCTTTCATATGAAATCCTTAATAAAACATAATAACTACATGCTAACAATTGCATTTCTTATAACAAATAATCTAAAGGTGATTATAGGATACAGATAATAAGGCTGTGCTAATTAGTGTACAGGTATTATATAGTTTCACATAGTTCATGGCATCTTCTGCCTGTTTTGTGTCTGTAGTAGAGCTAGCAATTAATGCCTAATGGATACCCCAGAATAAATACTTATTAAGACTCCTAAAGCCTGGACTGAAATTGGAAGTATTTTGTTCCTAAGCAAGTATCTGAAAATAGTCTTTTGCATTGAGCATTGTAAACTAATTGACAAAAAAAGATTTTTCGATCTTTTTTTTTTTGTACCAACTATGACATTTACATATTTAGGTGTATACACAAAAGTTAATTGGGAAGATAAAACATGTGGCAACTCATCTCATAAAATTATAAATTCACATAGTTTTAGTTAAAAATGAATAAACAATTTTAATAGATAAAATTTCAAAAAAGTGAAATATTAATATTATGTGCTCTTAGGATATCATTAATTTCCTTTTTAAATTCTAGTTTGCACTTACATTCAAACTTCAGTGCTGTAAAATGAGTTAATTAACCAATTAACTAAAACAAGAAAGAGAAAGGAAAAGAATTGAATATCAACATCCAAATAAACTATATTCTTTATACTAATAGCTTAAAGTTTGAGAAAAATTATTTTTCCTATGGCAAAAAAAATATGGTTTTCTGGATGAGCAGAATTTAGAATTGGAAGTAAAAATAATATTGTAAAGTTTGTGTCTAGAAGAGCGTTCCTCTGTGGCTCAGCTCTTGAAGCAGGAAGAGCCTTTTCTTTCTCTTCCTGTGGCAATAGACCACAACATGCAAGAATGTATCTTGTGCATAGACTACTATCCTTATCAATCTTGGGGAAAACGTTCTCCCAGTGAAAGTTTTTGTGAGACATGAAAGTGCCTGATGTCACCCATTCTAATTTCCTAGATCAGCTGGTAAGTGATACATTGCTGTTGACATTAAAGCTTAATTGTGTTTGTATGGACATATTTCAATGTTTTGCTTATAATTTAATTTTTGATGTAAGCAATCCAGTGACCTTGATTACAGCCACAAAGTTCTGTATCAAGATAACTATGTAATTATAGGACATTTTAATCACTCTAAAAAGAAATTCTGTTCCCAGCAGTGTCACTTTTCATACATTCAGTACTACCCCTAGAAAATGTTAATTTAATTTTTCCTTCTGTGTGTTTGACAATCATGGAGCTTCATATAAATGAAACATACTAGGCCCTATGTCTGGCTTACTTTCATTTAATGATATAGCTTATGATATATCGTTTATCTATTTATAGCTATTCTTGTACAGAGGGAAGGAAGAGATGGCTCTCTAATGTTTCAGCATTTGATCAGAGTTATCTCCTCACATGGATGCTAAGCTCTTGGAAGTGGGAACAAAACAAGCCAGCTTTGATGCCTTTCTGAAAAGAAAAGGTAAATATCCACTTCCCTAAAACTTGTGACCATGGGAGTGTGCCTAATTGCATTCAGTGCCCCAGAAAAGGACCCAGGTGTAGACAGTAGCAATACATTTTTTGATAATATCTTTATTGGTACTTGGTGTTATAAGAGTTACTGGCAGACCTAATTACAATAGCTACTAATTCATAAAATATGTGATTTCTGATTTTAACTTACTTGCCTTCAGCAAGAATCCTGACAGATTGGATTAATCTTAACTTCAAATCTATGATACTTCCTCTCATATATACTCTTCTTTGTATACTGACTGTACTTTGTCAGCTAACTGTACATCTTTACCTATCCCTGCTATATTTGGTATGAAGAATATATAGCTGTCTGTATTCTCATACTGAAATATTTCCTGAATAAAATCCTTAGCTAACACCCAAACTTATTTTCCTTTGACATAGATAAACTTGAAAGTAACTTAATCCATATTTGTCATATTCCACTCATTATATCCTTAATCCATAGAATTAAGTATTATTAGAGAGCCAATTTGAATCCTTGTGCTTGTCACATTGTTCCTACTGAACTATATGTGCTTTTGAGGACACTCGTGATCCATGTTTGATGTGAAATTCAGAAAAAAGAGAATCTTCCTTCAGTAAACACTGTTTGGAAATTGGTAAATAGCTGAACTATATTGCTTAAACCCAGAGATGTGAAACCCAGTAGTGTGTGTGTGTGTGTGTGTGTGTGTGTGTGCGCATGTGTGCCTTATCTGTTTCCTTTCCCCTTAGGTTTGATTCACCAAGACTCTAGTAAGCCCCATCACTGCCTATCTTTTACTGGGAAATAGAATGAGAACCAGCAATGGTCATGAATTGCTCTAGCTCAAAATTGTGTAGACAGATGTGCAAGCATTCTTCTCTTGACATGATTGATTATAGATCAGGGTCCACAATGATACAGTATTTAAAATCTTAACATGAGATAAGATTTTGATCAGCAAGGTAGAAAAGTTAAAAGTTTAACTTTAGAGTGCTTCTGAAAGACCAACTTTCCAGTAGATGTCAAATAAGACCTTTAAGCTTGGAGACTGTTTCTAGAAACTGGAGAAACAAAGTATTTTGATCAAAGATCTCTGATGATTCAGGTCCAGTTATGGTATGTATAAATTATCAGAATGCAATTTCTATGATGCTTTTGGGCCTCGGTGTTCTCATTTGCATGATAGGAACTCTGTGAAAGGTGACTAGTCTCTATTCTTCAGACATAAGTGAGAATCCTGCAGACACCACCCAAGAACTCAGCACAGTGATGTGCAGTAGTGATGATAGTTTGACTGGAAAAGAAACAACAGATAAATTAGGAAATGAATCACATCATTACTAACTTTTCAAATAGATGTGCTTAAAGTAACAAAACAGGGATTTGGCACAATGGCTGTAGTGCCCACTATCTGATGAGATCAGAAGTCTAATAACGTTTCTGAAAATTTGGGATAGGAAGTTGCTTAATGTGCAATCTCTCCTTTTCAGCCATTTAAGTAAAAGTGTACCTGAAGTCATAGCGTGAGGATGTCAGATGATACTATGGGAGGTGAAAAAATTTGGTGATTAAATTCTAACTGAGTAACATTGAACCAGTGGTAACTGTTGTTACTCCAATTTGATATTCACGAGCCTTCACTCATATCTTATAGAAGAACAGGAGAAATACATCAATAGAAAAATAAGTACGCCAAAGATGATAACACACACACATACACACACACACACACACACACACACACACACACCCCTGAATATAGTTTCATTTAAAATCTCTAGTCTCATTAATGTTTCTGGCAACAATTTAGTTTGTCAGCTGTTTTCTTCAATTAAAACACAGACTAGTATGTAAAACATGTGTCTCTATGGGGGTTATTTACATTTTATTGCATAGATAGAAGCCCTTGCCTATTTCCTAAAGACAAAGGGGGAGCTTTTTAAGATAATGCTTATATCTATTAAGGGAACTAGAATAGTTATTACAGCTGAAGTACAATTAGATTGCTCTTCTTTTATATAATAGATGCAACAAAAAGTTTTCTGTCCTAAACTCAAAAATAAAAGTATATTCACAATAGGAAAATTGCCAAAATCATCTTTAAATGTTAATCTTAGAAAACAGGAAATGATCTATAGACTATATAAGCATGATGCTAAAGAAAGTAGGCACACAAAGATCCATGACTCTTCCACACACAGAGCATGGCCTTATGAAATTGCAAAGGCATCATTGTTTTATGGGTTTCAGAAATCCATACATACTTATAATGTATATGATCAAATCTACCTTATATTTTTTCTGCCCCTATTCCTCTCCTAACCCTACTGTCAATTTTTATTCCAACCTCATGGGCCTCTTACTTTTTCTAACTCACTGGGTCTTCTTCATGCTGCCTCTATATACATAGGCAGAGGACCATCTAAAGGAGCATGGGTAGCCTCTCAGAGGCTGAATCCCTAACAAAAATTAGCATTCACCCTCAGCGGATATCAATGACCAATAGCTCCTCAAATAAGGATGGGTCTGTGCTGGAATTTTGTCTGGATTGATCTTTTGCAGGACTTATAAGCACAGCCACAGACACAGTGAGTCCATTTGTGTGGCAGCCCAGTGCTTTGCAGCAAATGCAGTTTTATTGATTTGAACTCTGCCTCTTGCTTTTATAATCTTTTTTCTCACTTTTATGTGATCACCTCCACAATATCATTGTCTCATTTAAATCACAGCATACCACAGTCCTATATTTTCTACATGTTTAGTAGTTGGGTGTCTATATTAATCACCATTTAGTAAGAAAAGAAACTTATCTGCTGAGGGTTGAGAACAATAGGTCAGTGTTAGTTACATGCACACCCATGCTTCTTAATCCTCAGGATTGAGAGGGAACATGTAGACACCACCTCCAGGAGATAGACAGGGCATCAAGTAAGGGATGGGATTGCCAACCCACAGTACAAAAACAACTTAACTGGACACTAGTCAACTAATTTAAAATTGATGTCATAGAGACACATGGATTCTAAACTTTTGTGT
This sequence comes from Rhynchomys soricoides, assembly GCA_019843965.1. Lineage (NCBI taxonomy): Eukaryota > Metazoa > Chordata > Mammalia > Rodentia > Muridae > Rhynchomys > Rhynchomys soricoides. The sequence continues at coordinate 3,210,526 of JADRCH010000169.1, read as the reverse complement.
TTGTTTAATTGGTTGGTTTTTTTTGTTTTTTTTTGTTTTTTTTGGTATTGTTTTTGATATAGAAATGATGATATCTGTGCCAAGGAAGGAGGAGGTGAGCAAAAGGGGGTACAAGAGTAAAAACTGAAGTGTAAGGACAGATAAGGGATGTTAAGTTTACATTGCCCATGAATAGTTCCCTAAGTAACATTATCTTCAGTTCAGTTTTCTGCAGGAAGATTGCAGGGATAGATGAGTTTGAAGTTAAGACAGATTCCAGCATGTATTCAAATGTATGTTAACTTCTCATATATTATATTCAGATCATGAGTAATCAGGCAACCTCACGAGGTAGGAGGTAGGGGGAGCCTCTAGAATGTACCAGAGACCTAGGAGGTGAGAGACTCTCAGAACTCAAAGGGAGGGGCCTTAAATGAAATGCCCAACAGTGGGGAGAGGGAACTTGTAGACACCATCTCCAGGAGAAAGACAAGGCATCAAATGAGGGATGGTGTTGCCAACACACATTCAAAAACTCTGACCCAGAATTATTCCTGTCTGGAAGAACTGCAGGTACGAAATGGAGACGAGCCTGAGGGAAAGGAGGTCCAATGACTAGCCCAAATTGAGATCCAGCTCAAGGGAAGGCCTCTAGGCTTGACACTATTATTGATGCTATGGTGTGTTTACAGACAGGAGCCTAGCATGGCTGCCCTCTGAAAGACCCATCTGAAAGAGTCAGATGCAGATATTTACACCCAATCAAAGGACAGAAGCTAGTGACCCCTGTGGTTGAATTAGGGAAAAGCTAGAAGAAGCTGAGGAGGATGGAGACCCTATAAGAAGACTAGTATTCTCAACTAACCTGGACCCAATAGACCTCTCAGACGTGGAGCCACCAACCAGGCAGCATACACCAGCTGATAGGAGGCCCTCAACACATATACAACAGATGACTGTCTTGACTCAGTGAGAAAAGATGCATCCAACCCTCAAGAGACTTGAGGCCCCAGAGTATGGGGAGGTTTGGTAGGGTGGGGGTAAGTGGGTAGAGTCATCCTCTTAGAGGACTGGGGTTTGTGGGAGAGTAGTATTAGATGTGGAACAGTAAGAGGGCAGACCAGGAGGGGGATTAAGACTGGACTGTAAAAACATAAAGACTACAAAGTAATAAAAAATAAAAAAACCAGAGGAAACACACACACACACACACACACACACACGCATGAACACACACAAAATAAAAAATTAAGAAAATAAACAAATGAGGATACAGAAGCCTATATTAATAAGAAATCAGAAACTGAAGACACACAGTGTCCTAGGATTAGAAAACTTTTGACTTTCATTTGGAAAGAGACAGTTTATAATTCTTTTGAAAACATTTTTTTTATTATTTGAGATTACATTATAACTCTGTCATTGCTTCCTCCTCTTTCCTACTTCTAAAACCCCATACATTTCTCCTCAATGTCTTTCAATTCATTGTTTAATTTATTGTTGTTACATTCCTATGTGTTTGTTCATATTGACAAATATATAAATACAATCTGCTCAGGCTATATACTATTACTTTATGTAAATTTTCAGGTCTGAACATTTGTTATTGGGTGATGTGTCTCCCACTTTCAGCATTTCTTCTGCATATAGTTATTATTTCTGTGTATAATTCTTTGTGTGGGGTTAAGCACTATGGACTTTCTCCCATGCATGGTAGCATACCTATTGGCATTGTCCTTGTTCACCTCATGTTTAACCCTCATGTATGTGAGACTTCTTAGATGTAGCCCCTGAGTTTTCTTGGAGACAGAATCTTACAGAAAACTCCCTGATCCTCTGGCTCCTACAACCTTTTCATTCCATCATCTGCAAAGATCCCTAAGAACTAGGGAAATTGTGTTGCCAATACACCAGTTGAGACTGGGATCTACAACTTTCCAGTTTGGTTGATTGTGATTTTCTATAATGGTCTCTGTTGGTTGCAAAGAGAAGTTTCCTTGTTTTAGGGTGTGAAGACTAAACATACTTGAATATGAGGATAAATATTTAGAATGCAATTAAGGATTATGCTGGTTTAGTAAAGTAGAGGGTATAGATTTCCCTTCAAGGTGCTAAACTTCACTAGCTGTGAGTAGTTGACTAGGTTTCTAGTACAAGGAATGATTTCTCTCTTGTTGAACTGGTCCTAAGTCCAATTAGAGAACTTTTGGTTACTGCCAAGCTATGTGTGTCATTACTGTATCCTTAGGATTATCAATCTATGATGGTCATTGTTATGTCTCATAGGCCTGACAGCTAAGTAGGGTTGATGGTTGCTTCCTTCTTTGTAATTCTGCATGGTGTCTTCCAGTGCTATTAAAGCTAGTGCTCTGGCAGATAGCTTTCAGATCAGTTCCAGCTTAGGGTCCTCTGAGACCTATTTTTGAAGTGCATGGATTTTTTTCAACAACAGATTTACCTTCCACCTCTGGGAGTGGCAATAGCAATAGACTACACTCTTTTGGGAGTCTCATGGAAAACTCTGTTGAACAACTCAAAAGATACCTTCTCTTTACTGGTGTTGGGGTTTTTGTTAGATGGTCTTTGGCTCATTGTCAGCCCAGATGAAAAAAATCTCTTTTATACTGCATATGTACATTTATAGATCAACTTAATATGTATTAGAGGTATTTGTAGGTGGATAATTAATAGTATGAATCCTTATAACTTTTTCAGATACCCTTACCAATGATTTACTCTCCTGTGTTTTTTCTGTATTTATCTCCCTAATTTTCCATAATTAGAGCCCCCTATATTATTCTTTTAAAAGATTCATTTAAGGCTGATCTATTGTGAAAGTTTGCATATTCTGTATCACTTAAGTTTCAAGGACATAACTTTGCGATCAGGGTCATGTAATGGAAATTTGCAAAACTTGGCATCATGCAGCTGTGAGAATGAGGAAAAAAAAGTATTATTGTAGTAATCTATCAAGAAAATTTATGCACATTTGACCCCTCCACAGTGTTCAGTCACCTTGGGAATTTAATTGTGACTCTTTTGTTAATCCTTGATGTTTCCTTGGCTTTGTTCCTGAGTCCTCCTAGAGTGGTGCGGATGTAAAGTCCCAGAGCAAAACATACTGGGGCAGAATATGCTCCTGACCATAGTGCTTTCAAATGTTGACCACATTCAACAAAGGTCATTAAGTGAAAACTGAAGAGACAGACTTGCCTATGGGAATCTTTTAAAGCCTCCATCTGCTGGCTACTTCCCCTTTTAAGACCCCTTGGGAGCTCCCTGTTCAATGAATGGTGTTCAGCTGAGTTACACACTTTGCACAGCCTTATGTAAACCCTACCTGTCCCTCTCACTCATAACTTCCATCCACTTACCTCTTGCTCCCTCAAAGACAAATTGTTTTGTCCCTTGTAGCTGCTGGCCTCACTTTACAGAGCTACCCTGCTTTCTTGACTCTGAGTCCTTTTCCCCTTCTCCGACATTCCCTGATGGCCAGCTCCATCTTTGATCAGAATACTGATTTCATGTTCTTTGCCACAAAAACAATAATTTTCTTTGTTTTCTGATTTAAAAACATCTCTGTCAATACCTTGCAGTTTGATACACAAAGGCATTGGTAAAACTTCAGAGCTTTGATTTATAATATTTTCGTTTCAGTGAGTATCCTTGTGAGCCCATAGCTGTCTTTTTCTTGAAATAATAAGTGTAAGATTAATCGAATCAGTAATAGTACTGTTCAGACTAGAACCCATCAAAGGATCTTCCTCACTGTTTAACAAGAAAGCTCTCATTGACAGACTTGTTTACATCCTGAATCTGCTGGATTACACACAACAGGCAACTTCCTCTGTTTCTTACATACATACCAAACTGTATTAAGGACCAAATTATGGTAGCATGAAATCCACTGCATTGGCTGTCAGAAGTAATCAGCTTCAAATTCTTCCTAATTTGCTATGGGTTATCCCCAGAGGGTTGTCTGAGGGAATGAATTACAAAACCAACATTTATCAATTGCTTACTCTATTCCCCCTCTTGCTTTTTGTCCCACCAATCTAAATGAAGCCTATGGAAGCTTTCCTGGCCTCCTGTCTATCTGATGCCCATTCCTAAGTTTAAATTTCACATATTTCCAAGCATCTTGTCCTTGGAAATGCATAAATACAGCCAAGTTTCATCAAGAATAAACAAAACAGGCAAAACCAGATCCCTCTCCATTACATTGGTATTTGTATCTGCTAGATCTGAATGCCATAGACATGTCTCTGTAAAACTCTGCTCCAGGATATCATTCTTTGACCAGTATATCACACTGTATCATCAATTCTAGGATATGCCATTCTGGTTACTCCCAGAATTCCTCCTCTTTGAGACATAGGAAACTAATCTTACTATTCATTTTAAAATGAACTTATACAAATATCCATTCCATCTCCAGCCAATTTCTCTTCATCTTGCTCCATCTTACTGAATTTCTTTATTTTTTGCCAGTAACACAACAAACATCAAGTATAAAATGCTGGTAACCATGTGGCATAAGGGCCATAGAAAACTTGGCTTGAAAAGTAAGTTTAAATTTTTAATGTGGTATGTTGAAACACTTAGAGGACACAGAGAAACGCAGAGGTTTAAAAGTGAAGTAAAATTATATTCTGTTTGAGAATCTCTATTCCAGAGTCTTCTCTGTAGGAAAACCATAACCCCAACCCCATGCTCTCAATGCTTCCAAATATGTGCATTCATGTGCAGAGTGGTACATAGTTTAATTGCTAGTGGTACACTCTGCCAGATAAGGTTAAATGAAGCAATGATTCGCCTTTTTGTTTTAACCCTCTCCTTGCTTTTAGGAAGTGTTTTTGTGATATATTTATTGTAGTATGCTCATGCCTTTTTAAAATTATTTTAAATTGAATTTGTTATGGCAATGGTGTTAAGAGCCTGAGACAGATTTTTCCATATATTTTCTCTATGTTCTAATAGGAAGAATCTACAACTTATCATAACCATGGAAAATCAAGGGTGTTTTCAGTTGAGAGACACCATCATCAGTCATTTAGGAGACCAAATAGAATATACAAGCTTACAGATTGATTTTGTCATTAGTTTCACCAAAGTAGGAGTGTTTCCAGACACATACAATTAAAAGAGAATTTTCAAGTACTTTCAAGAGATCTACAGAAGCCCGTGTGTCCAAGAAATCATCAATGGATGCTTCTCTTTATATGTATACCTTTTAATATCCAATCAATGTATTTTTTTTTAATTTTTAAGAATTTTAATTATGTATTTCTTTTATTTTATGTACATTGGTGTTCTTTCATTTGTGTATGAGGGTGTCAGATTCCCAGGAACTGTGCAGACAGTTGTGAGCTGCTATGTGGGTGCTGGGTATTGAAACTGGGTCCTTTGTAAGAACAACAAGGTGCTTTTAACCACTGAGCTACTGCTCCAGTCCTATATGTTTTATTTTTAACTCAAAAAATAATGAAAATATGTACATATATATATATGTATACACACACACACACACATATATATATATATATATATATATATATATATATATATATAACATTAAATTGTGACAATTATAGATATTCCGTAATGAGTAATTTAAGATAATCAACATTTATCACTTTATACATTGGTTTATGGAGTTAAAAACATTTAAAATCTTTTCTTTTAACAGGTACACAGTACACTATTGATATGAATACCTTTCATATTGTAGTAACCATGCCTAGCAAGAGATTGCTATGCTACTCTATTTTACTGACTGAAACTCATCCCATTTCAACAACATGTCCTACTCCCTGTCAATTCCTCTCAGCCCCCAACACCCACTTATTATTCATTTATTTAGGTTAAAACTGCAGATTTCTCAGATAAGCTGGCTTTTAGTGATTGTAGTATTTTTCAATACCCCCACCCCCAAAGAAAAGATGATATGCTCTCAAGTCTTAAGTTCATGAGGGCTTTGATGTACTTTATAGATAATATATGCATGTTAGATATTCCTTTAGATATGAGATAGAGTGTAATTGAGTTAACTGTTGCTCTTAGGAGTTAACTGTTGATGAATCTATGATATATATATATATATTCAAATAAGATTTCTTTAAACAGAAACACATTTAAGACAAAATTATGTATTAACTGGTTGATGAAAATGTGACCAGAGGCTCTCAGCATACTAAGTCAGTACTTCTCCCAGGAGAAACAGTTTAATATTTCTAATTCATGTTTCTTGAGACTTTATAGGTCCTCTCTACTCCATCAAGTTTATGCATGCCTCATTAAGTCAACTCATGTAATCACTTTTGTATCAGTTTAAGTAAATTAACCTTCCCTGATACAGCCCAATAGCTGAAAAAAGTTCATCCCAAGGAAATGAAGGATTGAATAATAATTATACTGCAAGAGGCAGAAAGTGACAAACTGATAAAAGTTGAATCACATATTCAATTGTAGTACAGACTTTTGGTTAACTTCTTATTAAGATGTGAATACATTGTAATTTTATAAGATTTGACTCATTTGCTCTTCCACCTCCAAATAAGATTGACATGACATGTTATTTTACATGTAAATTCATAATCACTAGGAGAACGGAATGATGACTGGCAGCCAAAATTGATGTGCTACCTTTGGGGATTAGCAAGTGATAGCTGGGCATGTTCATCATTTATAAATCAGGGGTAAACATATTTAGTATGGATATAGTAGCAAAAGCCTTCCATTAATGGAAGAAGAGGATTTGGATTAGTAAAACACTAATTTTTCAGAGAAGAAAAATATTTTTTTTTATATTCAGAGAACTCTTGATTAATAATTTCAGCTCTTAGGTATATATTGGGAAATGAAACAACTTGTGTTGTTATGGTCACTGGCTTTTGACCTTCTGGGAATGTTAATCCTGGTGCTGATATCAGCCCATTGTGTGATTCTTCCTGTACTCTCTTCTGATTTGCAATTCAGTCCTTTGGTCCCATATACCAATTACAGTTAAATTGTGTCGCCTCATTTCTGAGTGTATTTTAATAAAGAAAAAGTTTTTTAAATTCCTCAGATGGAACTTCCACACTTTTCAAGTCACTGGATGAAGCTAATTGATCAACACAGAACACGAAGTGCGAGATTGATTCACCCTCTGCAGGAAATTGTAATTGCTCACAAGTAGCCTAGCAAAATTCTCAGTGTAACACATTTCCATGGAGCACTGTGAAATGGATTTCCATTTTTTAACAACTTTGAGGGGCCTGCAGAGGGTGAGTCCTTTGCCATCAGTATCTTTTCCCAGTCATTCTATCTTATGTCCATCTGGTGTGCAAGTTTAATTGTTTACCATTATGTAATCAGGGCATTAAGTGAAACTTCTTGTGTAGGACAGTTTTAACGTATTGAGAGAGAGTAATTTTCTATAATTCGTTTTTGTTGGAAAATGTCTTTCTATTTTAATTCATAGATTACTCTTTATCCTGATACTCTAAATTGGTACATTGATTGAGACAAATAAACAGGGTTTTCAGGATTCCTTGACTGTAGTGAATTAACTTAGTTCAAGGAACTGTTGGGTAGTTCAGTTTAAGAACCATACAGACCTTTAAAAGGAAGGGTGCTGTGGTCTGTGAGGGAGAACAGGTTTTCATCCTGGGGGTGAAGATCGGAGGCTGGATTAATTTCTCTGAGACTAAAGGGACAAGCTGATGTTATTTTAGTAACATGGGCCTTTTTGCAGCATTAGAACCTTATGAGGCCTGGATTGACAATTGTGTTCACTTCCCTCTCTGCTGACATAAACATGCATATTTACCTTTTCCAAACCTCCATATTCAACTTGTGTCTTGTTCAGTGAAGAGAAGCAATGACAGATAAGAAGACCAGAGGACAATGAAGAAAAATCTGCACTCTCTCTTCTCTTTATTGTGGTTCTAACCTTCTATTATTCTGACTAGGAGCTCCTCCTCTGTGGTCCAGCTCTCCCTGGACCCTTTAAATGCGCCCCCTCCTTTTGCCTCTGTAGGTCAGGATCTCTGTGTGCCTCAACTTGTTATCAGGCAAATAGCACTTTGGTAGACTAAGAAATAGTCCCTATGTGCTGGATAGCTTTATGTTAACTTGACACAGGCTAAGGTCATTTGAGAGGCAGTAACCTCAATTAAGAAAATGCCTCCATAAGATCATAAGCAAGTCTGTATGCTGTTTTCTTAATTAGTGAGTGACGTGGGAGGGCCCAGTCCATTGTGGATGGTACCATCCCTGGACTGCCAGTCCTGGGTTCTATAAGAAAACAGGCTGGGAAAACCATGAGGAGCAATCTGGTAAGTAATACTCATCTATGGCCTCTGCATTAGTTACTGCCTCAAGATTTCTGCCATGTTTCAGTTACTGTTCTGGCTTCCTTCAATGATAGACTACAGTGTAAGCCAAATAAGTCTTTTCATCTCTAACTTGATTTTTGTCATGGTGTTTCACTACAGCAATAGTGACCATAACTAAGGTAAGTTGGTACCAGGACTGGGGTACTCCTGTAATAGACCCGAGCATGTTGTTTTGGAGAAGATTCTGGAAGGACTTTGAAACTTTGGGCTAGAAAAGCCATCAAGTGTTGAGAGTATGGTGAGAACTCAGAAGATAAGAATATTAGAGCAGTGCAGACAACAGAGGCCTGGCCTATGAAGTTTCAGAGGGAAGCAAGGACTCCACATTCTTACATAATCAAGTATGTCTCAGCTGTTAAAAATGGGACACCATAAAATTTGCTGGCAAGTAGATGGAACTAGAAAAAAAAAATCATCCTGTGTGAGGTAACCCAGACTCAGAAAGGTAAATAAAGTATTTGGTTATATCTGGATTATTAGCTGTTAAATAAGTGATAGCCAAGCTACAATCTGTAGACCAAAAGATCTTAGGTATACAGGAGGGAACTGGGAGGTGGGCATATAGATATTCCTGAGGGGGGAAAATCAAATAGATTTTATGGGTGGACTAGGGATTAGTCAGTCAAAATGGAGGATTTGGTAGAGAAAGGGAGGGGAGAGAAGATAGTGTTGAGGGAGGGAATGCAGGGTGAGACAGCTAGAATTGAGGAGAATTTGAGGGGTGGTATAGAAACCCAGTGCAGTGAAAACTTTCTAAACTAAGTGATCCTAATAAAGTCTCCAAAGAATGAGGGAGACAGATTTCCACCTGGCCATCTCTAGTCACTAAAGGAAGCTTCCAGTAACAAATGGGCTACATCCCATTAAGTTATTGGCCAAAGAGGTCCTATGGAAATACCCAAACAACACAGGCCAAGATAATATGTTGGTCTCTTCACACTGCCAGTGAGATTCCATTGCTGAAGCAATATGTACAAAACTCATTGAACATGGAAATAGAGAACTGGTGCTCACATAGAAACTTTACCGCTACACTCTAGTATCTATGGTGCAGGAAGGTCCTCTGCAGGCTACCAAAGAAGAATGTAAACACCAATCTTGCCACACAACTTTTGATCTACAGTCTATCCTCCCTGCAAAATATGCTAGAGCGGTGGAGCACAAAGCTTGTAGGGGTAACCAACCAATGTCCAATTCAACTTAAGGCCCACTTCACAAGATGGAATTCATTACCAATACACTTGGGTGACCAAGTACTATAGACTAAGAGGACCAAAGACCTAGGGTGGACCCAAACTGATAAAAAAAATAAAAGAAAAGAAACAATAAAATGACTCCTGGTGATGTTCTGCTATACTTATAGTTCAGTGCCTTACCCAGTCAGCATCAGAGAGGATTCTTTCCCCAGCAAATCTGAACAAATGCCAATGACCAGATATTACACAGTGAGACTTTTAAACACTCAGCTCTAGATAGAGTATCCCCATCAAATGAGTATACATTATAGCTTTTAATTTAGTATTTAATGGACTCCTGAATGTGAAAAGGAGTGAGTTTCTGATTATTATATCTTCTCTTGTGACTATTTTTCTTCTTTTACTTTGCATTGTTCCTCTTCCATGTGATAGTTTCTGCTTTATCTTATTATATTTTACTTTGCTGTTTGGGTGTTATATCTTAGAAGCCTGTTCTTTTCTAAGGACAGCCAGAAAGAGAGTGAATCTGGATGGAAGAGGATCTGGGGAGGATCTGGGAGGATTAGAGTGAAGAAAACTGTAATCAGCATATATTTCATGAGAAAATAATTTATATTTAATAAAAAGAGGGAAAACAATAAGAAAGATTATTGTGGTTCTGGTTATGGTGCTAAAGAATTGACTGAATGTCAAGATACCAGAATCACTAAACTAAAACCTTTGCTTTTCTGGAATAATGTGTACTAGTCAGCTGGGGCTGAAGAATTGACTATGAGTTATTTTTAGAAAAAGGTTTTTTTTTTTGTGTGTGTGTGTGTGTGTGTGTGTGTGTGTGTGTGTGTGTAAGAGATTCAACTGTAAAGGCCAAAATTTATAAATTTTTTGTATTATAAACCCTGGGCCCCAAATAATTTTTAATTATCACTTATTTAAAACATAATTAAGGCAACTTTTCTTTTATAAGTCTTTTGAAAATTTCTATCCTTAAGTCCTGTTTTCTAATTGCTTTGTCTTCATTTTGTCTAGTGATTGCCAATTGTCATTCAATATACATAGAAATCAGATTCGAAGCTGGGCATGATGGGTGCACTCCTTTTATCCCACTATTCCTAAATCAAATAATATTTAACTCTTGAACTGGATAAAATATAATTCCAAGTTCCAAAAAATTTGGGTCTTAGAGGAATTAGGTTTACAGGGACAGTCAACTCAACCACTGATGTGAAAGGACTTTTTAAAACTTACATAGTCTTAGTAGGCAATGTTAAAAATGAAAACAATAGTGAATGTATCTTAGCTTCTTTCAAAAAGAATTATTCAGATTAAAACAGTAAAAAAAAAAAAAAAATCCAAAAACCAAAACACTTGAACCAGACATCTTATCTCTCATTTGGGTTAAAATACTGGACATCTGTGTAGATCAAACCAGTCAGATAACCTTTAATTCCTGATTCCTTCTTCCTTTGCTATATATTTTAGCCAGGCACAGTTTGTTGGCTGATCAGAGACATTTATTATAGGTTTGTACTGAGATGCTTGTACTGCATTGCACATCAAGCTGGGTCAGAGTGTTCAATAAATTGATTTTTCTGTCCCTTCCATTTCACATTCTATAACTTTGCTATAACTGAATCCACACAGCTTCTATTGTGAGATGGTAAAACCTGAATCTTGAGTGAAAGTAGCAGACTTCTGAAGTTTCATGAAATGGTGTGTTGATTTCTTCTGTGTGCAGTACAGAGGGGAGGATGCATCTGGTTCATCTAATTTAGACACTTAAAAGTCAAATCCCAATTCTGCTTCTCAAAACCATCTGGGCCGTTTTTCATTCTCTAAGCCCAGGGGCCTTCAGTGAAATCAATGGTGTTGGCAAAAAAATATCTGAAGAAGTGAGGTTAGCTGCTTGTTTGCAAGACAATTTTCTTTAGACCTACGCATAAGAGAAGCAGATTTTCCAGTGATAGTCTTATACTTGCAAAGAAAGGCACATTGACACATCTATGAAATGCTTAGGATTTATCAAGCAGTTTAAATATGTCAATTGTGCTTCCAAATTTGCATAAAAGCTAGTACACATATAAGCATCTTTTCTCCAATTTATAGTTGACTTCTGAATTAAGAGATTATTGGAAGGTAAAATATCGATATACAGTTTTCTTCATCTTTTAGTGTCAGAAAATAGGGACATTTTAGAAGCTCACACTGGTAAATTGAAAGCTCAGAAGGGGCTTGATTAATGTTGTTATTCCAAATAGGATTTGAAGATGACTACATTGACAAGAAATGCAGCTTCATAAGAGTTGATGTCTAGGATAATACAATCCTACAACATGATGCTGTCCTTATTTGAACCACTGGAATATTTTATTCTAGCCATTGCTATAGTAGCATTTTTAGATATTTCTAAAAATCAATCTAAGTTCTAATAATCAAAGGTAAATATCTATTATTGTTTATTTATTTAAGAGCAGAATAAGTCACATTTTAATTATTACAAAAAAAAATCTCCAAGTAAATAAATGGTTATTTTATATGTGCTACTGTTTCCTACTTATGATGCCCAATTTAACCTCAGCTACATAGTTCATGTAAATTAGAGTATTAACTCCCTCTCAGACTCAGAGCTTTATGGAACCCTAATTTGCAAAGGTCTTATTTCTGTTCCTATCACTATTACTGGATTTACCATAAACAGTTTTATTAGGTTTTGATAAACTGTAGGCTTCAGAAAACCTGAATCTACGTATGGTGAATGAAAATCTCATTTTCAAAGTGTGATCCTTGCACAACAGCCTACACTTGATAGAACTGTTAGAAATGGCATTTTTAGGGCTCTTCCTCTGAATGACTAAACCACACACTTGAGAGTAGATAGGTGGGAAGGCGTAGAGATGATGAGCAATCAGAATTCTAACAAACCCTCTAGAAAACTGGGATTCAGCCTAAGGGTACAAAAAGATGGAAAAATAACCTTGCATGAATTTATCAGAGTCCCTAAACAAACAAACAACAGACTACTAACTATAAGAGACATATAAGTGAAGTCTATCTAGAGACTTTTATTAGCCTGCTAAAGGACTGCAATCAGCGTTCAGGCTCATTGTTTATGAGGACAAGGTAGCATCTTCCTCTTTACCATTTATGTGAAAAAATTCTCATCATTTATTTCTGGAATATCTAATGATTCCTGTCAGACCATCGACCTGGCTCTTTCCCAAGTTGCCCCTTTCATTTCCCAATAGGCTCATAGTCAAAGTGGGACTTTGACAGGAATAGATTATGAATGTGCTTAGTAACATGGTGTAACTGGCTATAGTCATTGCTATGCTGTGAGTTGGCTAGCAGCACAGATGAACTATGAGTCCCCATGTTCCTAAAGGTGATCAGACAGGTACATCTAAGGATTATTTTGGGCTCCTTCCCTCTTGGAAGGGGTAGCATTTTGATTATCAAATACACTACCTAGTTATGAGTTCAATGAATTTGTCTCTGTGACTTAGTATGCTTCTGTCAGAATTACTGTCTGTTTATTTTCTGCACGCTGTATCTGGTGTCTTAGAATTTCATGTCATAGCATGATTCCAACCAAGAAACTAAATTGACAGCCATCCTATATGGAGTGGCCATACTCATGAGCGTTACTCATGTTGCTCATATTCACCACACTGAAGCAGTTTGTTGGACATACAAGTAAAATGGTCTATTGAGAACCCAGTTACAGCTGATGACAGTTCACACAAAGCTTCTGGGAGGCTGTGTATCGTCTCAAACTGACATCTAAAATATGGTCCTAGTTTTCCCCTGGGCCAGAGTCTGGACCAGAAACAAAAAATAAGTGACACAATACATTATTGTCGAAGTGACCTATTAATATTTTTATTTTTAGTCTTATGACTTTTTTATACTCCGTTGCACTTTAGATTTTATTTTAAAGGGAAGTGTATTTTCTTCAGGAGATATGGCCATGATTCCATAGAATGCTCTCCAATGTGAGTGAATAACTTCTAATCTGTTTAGACTGAATAGAATACAAAGACTAAGGATAGGAGAATCTGCCTGCTTCTGCATGTTTGAGGTGGGATATTTGTTATTTTCTAGTGCTTGGACTTAAATGAACAGCTCTGCCTATTCTCAGGTGTTTGGGCTCAGACTGATCTGTGCTACCAACATGTGCAGGCTTGCTAGCTTTTCAATCAACTATGAAGATTCTAGAACGTATCAACCTGGAATTATGCAAATCAATTTCTGATCATAAATGTTACAATTCATTTTAAACCTATCTATCATCTATCTATAATCTATTTATCTATCATCATTATTTATTAATATAGCCATCTATCCATTTTCTGGTTTTATTTCTCTGGAGAACTTTCATTAAAATATTGTACAATGTATTAATGAAAATATCTGCTTTCTCAGCTTTTCTTTATGTTTAGCTAAGCTTTAAGATTGTTCAATGTGCTAAAAAGTTAAGGTGTAATTTAGCCTCTACCCTGGTGTCATGTGGTAGGGGTACTGCTGTGATTGTATTTCAGGTATCCGTAATTTTGAAATATTTTTACCTTAGTGATTAATTCTGCTACCTCTCCTCTTAGAACCAAATAATGTTCCTATATCAGTATGACTAATTTAATTTTATTCCCAGGTATAATTTTTTTTTTTATACCTGGTATGGCCAGGTAACATATATATTTTAAATTAAGAATAGACTCTTTGGGAAGGATAATATTTTCTGCCTACCATAAGAATATAGAAGTCATTGCATTCCATGCTTCAAGCAAATCAACAAGAGCTTTCAAAGGGTTTCACTCTTCACCCCAAATTCTTAGAACACAGTACTTTCTCTTGATTTATTTTATCTTTCCTTTGTTGTGAAGTAAAGATCAAAAGATGCCTTGAAATCCCCTTGTTCTGGTTTCAAAAGTCTTCTAAAACCAATATGTTCACAAAGCTATGTTTTGTCCCTAAAAGTAAACAGTTCTTTGGAGCAATCCATGGGAAGCACAATCCCCCTGTATGTAAGGTTGCATTATTTGACATAACATATTTCTTCATCCGAATCATCTACAGTTGTCTACTCCATTCCTCTAATTTCCCTAAACTAATTCCTAAGGACTTTCTTATGTAGGTATAGACAAAAATGCCCAAACAATTGATTCTACCTGAGAAAAATACAGAATCTTTCTCCCAAACGTGTTAACCTACCCCTAGAAGCGGGGAATGTACAAGGACACTCTCCCATATCAACTGGAAGTTTTCCCAGCATTAACGTTGTAACAACCGGTCTTCACGTCTTACACTGGGAAAACTCTGCTGGCACAAATTTACCTTGGATGGGCTACTATCACAGATTCATAGGTACAATACTATTCTAGAAATGAAGAGAATGTATAAGACATGCTGCTCAAGTGAATCGCATTAATTAAAACAAGATGAAACTTTTAAGAGTACTCTGAGCAGCAGGTGCCTGGTTAGCTCTAGTCTTAGAATTTTATTTCTTAAAAAAAAATTCCCCGAATTATTAATGTATAACTGAAAAGAAAATTGTGATATTCCACACGAGTATAGTATAAAATTGGATATATAATATATACTTAAAATTTGCTGTTAGTTAACACATTTGTTACTTCCCGCATTTACTGGAGGGGGCAATAAGACATGCATCAAACAGGCAACGAAGTATTATTAATTTTAGTACGAATTATTATAAAATGTTCTACAATTTTCTCATCTCATAACTGAGTTCAAACTCTTGAAATATCTGTTTTTATGCCAGTACCATGGCATTTCTATTACTATAGTTCTGTAGTATAATTTGAGATGAGGCACTCACAGGAGAAATTCTCCAACAGAGTCTCACTGGGTATATGAACCCCTCTTCAAGGCATGCTCAGGATCAGCAGTAATGGCCAACAGAAAACGAACTTAATGACACATTTGGAGGTTTTTTTGTCTTATAATGCTTTGTCAGGATATTTTTGAACACTACAGTCTTTTGCATATGTATTATGGTTTCCAGTTTTGTGTTTGTATGTGATTTTTGTATGAGAATGTGTCTATGCATCTATATGTATTTCTAGTGCCTTTTCTTATGTTTGTTTACTCCTATTCCAGTTTTTAATTTATTATTACTTTTAGATGCTTATTTCTTTTTATCTAATGAAAACCAGGGGAAAAAAGAAATGTAGATTTGGGTGGGAGGGAAGTTAGGGAGAATCTGGGAGAAGTTGGTAGATGGAAAACTATAATTAAAATATATTGTATGAAACAACCTATATTCACTAATAAAACAAAATAAAATATAAAAAAAAATGAAACAAATCAGCCAAAGCCTCTTTGACAAACATATACCCACTTCTTGTGGTTCTAGCCCCAGTAACTTACATTCAGCTCATAGTATGGTCCAGTATAGCATTCTGCCTGTACAGATGAGCAATCTCTTATGAATTATTTAAATATATTTTTATCCATTTAGTTCTGTCCAGATTGGGGATGTTTCATATCACATTTTCTTGCCACATGGTTTAGACTTTGGGAGCTCTAGCTGTGGTCTCATTTTTCATAATCTTTCTACTCTAGAAGGAGATATGTAAAGATTTGCAAAGACTCATGAGAGACTGTACATTAAAAATAGAGGGACAGCTCAATAATAGCATTTTCCTAAGTTATCTGAGAAACGCAGTAGTACTCTGAACACAGAAGCAATAAGCATGATGCCATAATTGTCTCAAATGTTAAATGACATATCAGATCTGTACTAATACATAGAGAACAAAGATTCTGAATAAGGCAAGTTTATGATTTAATAAACGTGATAAAAATGATTGATTGAAAATAAGTCTGTTTAGGAGTCCTTTGTTTGCCTTTATGGACTGTAAGCCTTTTAGACAGTACTTTATGCTCTTAGACATTTTAGTTCTCATTGTAGCATAGCAACCTAGCAAGGCAAATAAAACAATAGGGACCTCAAATCCTTAAGTAGTTCAAATATAAACATAAGATATAAAATGAAAATATGAAAGTTGCATGTAGCCAAAGTCTCACTATGCTTCAGTAGGAAATATTATTCCCTGTGTGCTAGTTCAGGAAGTAAACAACAGCAGTGTTTTAAAGCAAGAGGTATAAATTTAATATGATCCTAGAACTATACTGTACGTGAAATCAAGATAAAGGCCTGGGGAGAAGAAGCCACTCACTTTTTTTCTATTGTAATTATCTTCGTTTCAGTGGATTAGAAAATGGTAAATGTAGGAGTCAAGTTGGAGATAGTTCTCAGCTCAATCGCCTGCCAAGTTAAGTCTGATAAATGGCAAGTGTGTATAATTAATACTGTCATTTTTCCCTAGACCAAAGGGCGACTGCAGTAACTATAGATTGTAATTGTCATCGTTGTCACATAAAATGTGCTATTATTAAGTTTAAGCTGAATTTTATCGCTGGGAATGCTCATAAATTGAGCGGTCAGTCATTTAAATTACCAAGTGGAGAGCTATATGGCTTGCTTTAAAACTACTTCCTAAGACAATGTGTTTGACTTTAGACCTCCGAAAACTAATTGCATTTTTTGAACAGACGTTAGACAGTCTGTAACCTATAAGTGAAGATATTCTGACAGACATGCCATGTATGCTTATGAATGTTCATAGGAGTCTTACACTTTTATTTCCACAATTTTTGGTGTACAGGCAAGAGAGAAAGAGGAATTAGATAGGTGAGCTTCAGAGATCATTTTGAAAAGAAGCTTACGGCTTTCTCAAAAATGCCTGCTTTCCATAAGGAGTTGTTGATGGATAGGTAAAGAGTAAAGGAAGAAAAGTGTGGTAGATTTCTCTCTTATTTATTTACTTATTTTTATTTTTTGGTTTTTTTGAGACAAGGTTTCTCTGTATAGCCCTGGCTGTCCTGGAACTCACTCTGTAGACCAGGCTGGCCTCGAACTCAGAAATCCGCCTGCCTCTGCCTCCCAAGTGCTGGGATTAAAGGCGTGTGCCACCACTGCCCAGCCGATTTCTTTTTATTAATGGTCTAGGGAGTAATGATGTGAGAGAAATTTGCTTGGGTAGGAAGAGATGGGAATCAGCTAACAATAGTAAAAGGTTAAATGTAATCATTTGGATAGCTGTGGGCACCATATATTAGTTTCTCAATATATTTTAAATAAGCAGAATTAACATAACTCGTAGCAAGCATGTGATGTTCTTATTATTCTAATATTAACAGTGTTAATAAGATGTATGAGCTGCATTTTGTATTCATTGTTATATTTACCTTTTCTACCAGGGGACATTAAACAATGTAGTTTCATTTTAAGACATAGAATAAAAGCATACTCATGCACACATATATAAACATGCACATCCACATACCAATACAGCTACCCTTGCCAGGTTAGTGCATTTTTTCTATGTTACAAGGAAGTCTATAACTGTATTAAATGCCCATGAAACTTTGTGTTCTTTTAACATTTATTACTCTAGCTTTCTATGAAGTTTTCATGTACATGGTATTCTACAGATAACCACAGAAATATGATTTGCTCATATTATTCAACTCTTAAATATCACCTACTCAGACATATTAATCTCTTAATCTATATTAATCTCTTTCTTTCCCACAACTTTCTATCATACTATCCTTCATAAAATTATTTGTGCAGCCATTAGTGCTAATGGACACAATTCAGTTTATTCATTGTCTATCTTTACCTAATAAAAATATAAGTTCTCTGTCACTCGGATTCCTCCACCACTCCACTCTTCATTTGTAAAACCTAGGGAAGAGGTATAGCTCAGCAGTAGAGCTCATTCCCAGCATACAGGAAATGTCCTCACAGACTGTATTTGATCTCTAAACCAAATAGAGAGAGATATATTGTGATGGTTTGAATAAGAATGTCTTCCATGGGCTCAGATATTCAAATACTTTGTCCCAGTTGATGGAGCTGTTTAGAAAGTGTTGTGAGATGTGACCTTGCTAGAGAAAGCGTGCCACTGTGGGAGGGCTTCGAGGTTTCAGAACATGGTGTCGTTCCTAGTCTTCTCTCTTCTGTGCACTTGCAGTTCAAGATGTGACATATCACCCTCCTCAGCATCTATTTCTGCCACCACCTGATACTTCCAATCCATCTTCATTCACTGGAACCCTCTGATTCCTCAAATCCAAATAAACTCAGTTCTATACATTTCTCTGGTCATGGTGTTTTATCAGAGCAACAGAAAAATATCTTACAGTAACAGAGACAGTGAGACAGAGGCAGACATACAGACATGTACATACAGAGAGGGGAGAGAGACTATGCAACAGAGGCAGACATACAGACATGTACATACAGAGAGGGAAGAGAGACTATGTGACAGAGGCAAACATACAGACATGTACATACAGAGAGGGGAGAGAGACTATAGAGAGAAATTAGGTTATTGGCTGACATGCCCATGAAGGTGAGAAGGGTCATAGTCTGCCTTATGTAAGCTGGAGACCCAGAGCAGCCATTGTGTTAGTCTGGGATCCTGAAGTCCTGTGGAGCCTATTTGAAGTTTGAACCTGAACATTTGAGAGCTGGCACTAAGGTCAGCGGAAGAGCAAGATCTCAGATCCTGCAGTATGGTAGAGAACCAGAAAATCCTCCCTTGTCCCAGCTCATTGTCTTACTCACACCTCAGTGGACTGAACACCCACATGGAGTGGACAATGGTCTTTACAGAGGCAGTTCCAATTTTAATTTTCCAAAAATCATCCTGGATTTACCCAAAGATAATATTCAAATAAAAATTTCAATATTTTGTGATCCAGCAAGCTTGAAGGAGAAAATTAACTGCACATTATATACATTCTTTGAAGATATGACCTAGGACCAATAATACTGTGCTGCATTGAAGTATACATTTTATTACAATTTTACCAATTTTGTATAATTTTAGAAAGTTTATATAATGTAACCAACCTTGTTTGACTTTGAATTTTGTATATATATATTTTTAGAAATTCAATGTATTATTTTATTTTTTGTGAGTGCATTTGTGTTCTTTTCACTATTTTAATAAGTTTTATTTCTTATCACTTTGAAATCCTGTGTACTTTGATGTGGCAAGTTATGTTGAATTCAGTTAGAGCGTTATTTAGAAAGGTGGACACAACAGCCATCTAACTCTTGTCAGGAAGATGAGGTATCACCTTGTGACATTCTAATGTGAAATGCTGAAGAGAATTAACACTCACAGCTGCTAATCTGAGCTCCTGTGTTTTAGGCTATGGGAGGTAATGGTGTCAGTGCTATGTGTCTCTTAATTATGATAATAGATCTTCAGAGTCCATAGCTTATCCCTGCTCAGATATGAAAGCAAAGCCCAATGTGATTTAGAAACAAAAAGTCTCAGTAAAACAGTTACCAAATACTGCAGGCATGATTTGATGTTTCTTCTACAGTCTGTACTTATCTGCTATATGAGGATATTGCTTCCAAAGTGAACATGTTAGTAACTAGCAAGACCAAATGGTACTGAGAAAGAGCTTAGAAATGAAACAGCATGTGAGATTTGGCTGGTGATCCAAAAATGCATAGTTTATTAAGTCTGAATTAGGTTACCTTTTAAGAATACATGTACATTTTCCTCTTCCGTCTTTTAACTTGCTGGTGTGATTATGTGTGGATCAAATTGGTAGGAAAATGAGACTATTTTAGTCTTGTTATATAACATTCTGAAGAAAAATTTGTTTAGACAAATTTGGAATGCATAGTGATTATTTTCCCTGAAGTTTATATTAGCTTATTGTAGATGGTGTAGAAACTGTTCATTGTACGATTTTTGACAACTGAAAGCCTGGCTAAAGAACTCCCAGTGGGATTTTCTGAATATCTTGCATTCTCTTTCTGGATAAATCAATTTAGATACTCTATTATCTTCTACAGTTATTCTGGCAGCACAGAATTGCTTAAGCATCTCTGCTATGGGTATTATTAACATTGTTGTAGCAAACAAATACTAACTGAAGAGTCCCAGGGTAGACTTCTTACATTGTAAGGCATGCATTCATATACTAGCAGGGTGCACTGTCTAAGAGAGGGAGGAGGAAAGTACAATTGTAAAGAGAGTGATTGCATACTATCAAAGAAAAAGGGTCTCCCATATGTGACTGGGTTCTTATGAGAAACTCTCATATCCCTGTGTTGATAAAGGGACAAAGCAGCACCTAATATTTTCTTTACTGCAGAAGGAACAGAGGGAGAATCTCTCAGAGTGCTGAACTAAACATCTTTCCACGCCCCTTCACTTATACTCCTGGAGCAGCTTCAGTGGACTTCTATGATTGAGGATATGTTTTTCCTCACATCCTTTGTGTATGTCTCCTCTCATATAACCTGAATGAATGTTGTAACAAAAGGTGTGGTAGAGTGAAGTCCCACGCATCGCCCCACGCCCCGCCCCGCCCCGCCCCGCCCCGCCCCGCCCCATCCCGCCCCGTGTGCTTGTGGCCCCTGGGAGAGGTGGGATACACAGGCAGTTTGACCCTGTGTACTCCCAAGGGCCACCAGGCTTTTGTCAGCTGTGAGAAGCCTTTGAGGAAACAGTCCCCGTGGTGGGGGAGGTGCTAGGAACGCTGGGACGGCTTCAGCAGGATGCTAGACAGCCGGCTCTTTAGGCGAAGGGCGCTTCCATTGTTTTGCACCGATGAAGAGAGACAGTCCAGGGTTTCAGAGAATTTATTGCAGAAAGGGGAATGGGGTGGCATGGGTGAGACAGTACCCCTAAGACCTCAGGGAGGGGCGAGGTTGAAATATTAACTGGGAGGGGGGTGTGGCTAAGCCTCAAGGTGCCTCATTAACATGGGGATGTCTTGAGGCTACTTGGCCATGCTTCTGCCTGTGGTGGGGTTTGGGGATGTGACCACGCCTCTATCAGAGGAAGAGCATTGAGGGGTGTTCCCTTTTTACATGACCAAATGTCATAGACCTATGGAGAGATCTAGGCACTTGTCAGGAACTGTTTCTAGGAGCCTGGCAAATGCCTGGGTTGTTTCCTATAGGGTTTTTACTTCCTATTGGGCCCACAAGGTTTGGACCTTGGCTCTACCAGAAAACAGACTGCCTGTCACAGCCCCACAAATGAACATGTTTATCATGACACAAGGAATGAAATTCTACAAGTAATCTAGAGGCTGTAACTTATGAAAAGCCTTTTGTGGAAATGGTCTCATATTTGGATGTTGTTCTAAAAAATGACACAGTTGTGTTTGATAAGGGAATTTTACTACTCCTTTTTATTTTGCTTCTCAGCACCAACTGATTCATTCTTAAATTTGAATATTTAAATTGTCAATTCAATATGCTTGTTTACCCTGTACATGTACTATTGCTTATAACATTTTGTCATTGATATTGATTATATCAAAGATGAGAATAACTATAACAGTAGTTTGCTTTTGTAAAAAAAAAAAAGTCCTAGAAATAAAGTGTTCTAATCTATGATGCTAAGATAGGTTATTATAATCCAGCATTGGCAAGGGTATCAGATAATATGCACTTTTGGACTGGTTATCCCAGTGTTTCTGAACCTGTGAATCATGACCCCTTTGGGAATATTGAATGACTCTTTCACAGGAGTCACATATCAGATATCCTGCATATGAAATATTTATTTTATGATGTATAACAGAAAATTACAGTTATGAATTACAACAAAAATAATTTTATTGTTTGGATGTCACCATAACATGAAGAACTGTATTAAAGGGTAGCATCATTAGGAAGGTTGAGAAACAGTGAGTTAGCCTAATGTAGAATTCTGCGATTGTAGATTATTTAACCTCTGACTCTCTGATTCTTTGCTTTGAAAGACATATCTTACATTTTGAAACATGAAAGTTATCACACATCTCCCAGTTTATATGAATTACTCTGGTAGAGGTTCTGCATGGATATCAAACCTAGAGTTTTGTGAAATATACTTGTTTTGCATTTGTGTTCACCTGTAGCCTTGCACAGAAATCCATCCACATTAACTGCTTCACCAATGTCACAGAGATGTGATAAGACAAAGCAGAAGACATTGCCATAGAGATAAGGTACAGAATCCAAGGCTCAAGTCAGTTATGTGAACATATAAAGAAAACAAAACCTCTTCCAGATCAGCTGTAGGCCTGAATACTCCAATAGGTATTTGAGAAGATACAACATCCTAAAACTTACCAATCTACTGACTTACCACTGAATTTGCTCCTGTACAAGGTAGAAAACAGCACCTCCATATGCGGGTTTTCATGCGACACTTTCTAACTAGTACTAATCCTACAGAAAGAAAGCAGAAGGCCCTTCAGTAGTGCTGAGAAGCTACAAAGAGCTAGTGCTGTTTGAAAGTGGTTCTACCTGAAGTTAGGTGGTTGGTAGTTACTTTGGCTTCAATGTTTATGAGACAACAGCCTATGGAAAGTTCTCCATGGCTAAGTACTCCAAGCCCTAAGTACCCTTTTTCTATTGAGATATTGTTATTGTCAATACTAATAATGGTAAAATGTGTGTTCATAATGGAACAAGGATTTCTTCTTAGAAGCAGAAATAGGACAATTAAATGATATAAGATGGGGCATGAGTCTTCTTCCACCTATGAACCATGTCTCAGAGACGACAGTGTTTTAAAGGGGAGTTGTTAATAGAAATTGAGGTATAGTTTCTGACAACACAGTAGCATGCAATTCAGCAAATATTATTTTTCTCTTGGAAATAAATTTGAAAATTTTCCAAACTGTATTATGCTAGAGAATCACTTGCTTTTTGTGTTGACTAAACAACATGTGCATTGCAAATGGGTAGTATTACATGTATGTAACTGCCATGATGACAAACATATATTTAATATTTTTGTTTTAATTATAATGAAAACTCTATATAGAGTTAAAATATTATAATTAATTGCTTAATTTGAATATCTCTGGTTGTAGAAAAAATTGGAAAAGGACTTCTAATGTGTTTTTAAGTAGCAGGGAGTGTTCCTGAGTTCTAATGCTGTCTATTTGTCTTTGGGGCCAATTTAATTCTATCCAGGATATTGAAGCACTTTGTTGATAATAAGAAAACCAGAACCCAATAAAGTAAAGCTTAAGTTATATTTGAGGAACTTGGAAAAAATGAAATAGAAATTAGATAACCTTTTGCAGGCATTGGAATAAGCATACTTAGGACTGTAAGAAATATGATTTTTGATAGCCACATTATAAAATTACAATAGTGACAAGGAATATGAATTTGAAGGGAAAAAGTCCAACATTAGGCATAACATGTGTGTTTGGGAGACCTACTGGAATCTCCTAAATCTTTATCTAAGCATGCAAATAAGATCCATAAATCTTTTCTATCTTAATCAGGACAAAACAATCCAAGGTCAGTAGTTTAGTCAAGTTGAAAATTATTCAATGTATCCTTACTGCTCTATATGGATTAGCTAATATAACTTAAAATATTTTTGAAGGAACATTATATGCTAAGCAATGAATTTTAGATGGACAGATGAGGCACAGCCCTTATCCATAAGGGCTAAGAGTAGGGCTGATTCAGCCAGAATCCTATGTTGTATCAGCTGGGTGGAGCCTTTCAGAGGACAGGTATGATAGGTTTCTGACTGCAGTCATAACAGAGTATCATTAATAGTGTCAGGGATTGGTTCTTGCCTATGGGATGGCTCTCAAGTTGGGTCAGTCATTAGTTGACCATTCCTTCTATCTCTGTCATTTTTGTCCCTGTACTTCTTGTAGGCAGGACAATTTTTGGGTCAAAAATTGAGGGTAGGCTAGTGTTCTTATTCCTCCTTTGGCAGTTCTGCCTTCTACAGAGGCCACTCCATATCCCATATTGCTGGAAGTATTATCTAGAATCATTCTCAGAGCTTCTCTGTATCCTTCCCCATCCCAGGTCTCTGGCAATGTCCTAGAGATATACCGACCCTGCGCCCTCCACTGGCCCATTTCCATTCACTCTTTCTACCCACTCTCCCTATATCTAATTCATACCTCTTCCTCCTTCCTCTCCAAATTCCCTCTTCCACCCAGTTTCCTCCC
Organism: Rhynchomys soricoides; assembly: GCA_019843965.1. Classification (NCBI taxonomy): domain Eukaryota; kingdom Metazoa; phylum Chordata; class Mammalia; order Rodentia; family Muridae; genus Rhynchomys; species Rhynchomys soricoides. The sequence goes on along the minus strand of JADRCH010000169.1, from coordinate 3,185,922 downwards.
TTCATCTACCTCCAATGACAATTCCTCTTCTGAGTGAGATTCAAGCATTTTTTCTTGGGCCCTCCTTATTATTTAGCTTCTTTGGGTCTGTGGATTATAGCATGGGTATCCTATACTTGATGGATAATATTCACTTATAAGTGAATACATACCATGCATTCTTTTGGGTCTGGATTACCTCAATCAGGATGATATTTTCTAATTCCATTCATTTGCCTGCAAATTTTGTAATGTCTTGTTTTTTTGTTGTTTGTTTGTATTTTTACTGGATATTTTCTTTATTTACATTTCAAATGTTTCCCCCTTTTTGGGTCTCCCCTTCTGGAAACCCCCTATCTCCTGCCCCCTCTGTTTGCCTCTATGAGGGTGTTCCCCCACCCACCCACTCACTCTCATCTTCCCGCCCTGGCATTCCCCTATACTGGGGCATGGAACACTCTCAGTCCCAAGGGCTTCTCCTCCCACAGATTTCCAACAAGGCTATCTTCTTCCACGTACACAGCTGAAGCCATGGGTCCATCCATGTGTACTCTTTGGTTGGTGGTCCATTTGCTGGGAGCTCCAGGAAGTCTGGTTGGTTGATATTGTTGCAAATCCCTTCAGCTGTTCAGTCCCTTCTCCAACTCCTCCATCAGGACCCCACACTCAGTCCAATGGTTGGCTTCGAGCATACACATCTGTATTTGTCAGGCTTTGGCAGAGCTTCTCAGGAGACAGCCATACCAGGCTGCTGTCAGCAAGCACTTCCTGGCATCCACAATAGTGTCTGGGTTTGGTGACTGTATACAGGATGGGTGGGGCAATCTCTGGACGGCCTTTCCTTAATGGCTTATTAGTATTCCACTATGTAAATGAACCACGTTGTCTGTATCCATTCTTCAATTCGTCAGTCTAGGGACATCTGTGTTGTTTCCAGTTTCTGGCTATTATGACTAAAGCTTCTATGAACAGACTGGAGCAAGTATCCTTGTGGTATGGTGGATCGCCTTTTGGGTATATCCCTAGGAATGGTATAGTTAGGTCTTAAGGTAGAACTATCCTCAATTTTCTGAAAAAACAACCAAATTGATTTCCAGAGTGATTTTATAAGTTTGCAGTCTACCAGCAATTGAGGAGTGTTTCTCCTTGCTCCACATAATGGACAGTATATTTTGTAGCTTGAGTTTTTGATCTTAGCTGTTCTGATGGGTATAAGGTAGAATCTCAAAATTACTTTGATTTACATTTTCCTGATGACTAAGGATGTTGAACATTTCTTTAAATGTTTCTTGGCATTAGAGATTCCTCTGCTGAGAATTCTATTTAGCTCTGTACTGTATTTTTCAATTGGGTAATTTGGGTTGTTGGTGTAACTACTTGAGTTCTTTATACTATTTGGATATTAGCGCTCTGTCAGATGTGGGTTGGTAAAGGTCTTTTCCCATTCCATAAGCTGTTGCTTTGTCCTATTGATGGTGTCCTTTGCCTTATAGAAGCTTTTCAGTTTCATGAGGTCCCATGTATTAATTGTTGACTATAGTACGAGAGCCACTGGTATATTGTTTAGGAAGTTGTCTTGTGTATAGAAGAGTTCAAGGCTATTTCCCACTCTTTCTTCTCTTAGATTTAGTGTATCTGGTTTTATGTAGAAGTCTTTGATCCACTTTGATATTCCTTCATCATGTTGAGCTTTGAAGAGATTGGGGATACACTATACATACCTAATATATAACATACAGCAAGCTAATACACAATATCAAATTAAATAGGGAGAAACACAGAGCAATTCCCCTAAACTTGGGTACAAAAGGCTATCCACTCTCTCTCTCTCTCTCTCTATCTCATCAATATAGTACTTGAAGATCTAGTAAGAGTGATAAGACCACTAAAGGAGATCAAGCGGATACAAATTGAAAAAGAAGAAATCAGTGTATCACTATTTGCAGAGATGATATGATCGAATAGGTAAGTGACCCCAAACATTCTACAAATGACCTCCTACAGCTGATAAACATGTTCATCAAAGTCACTGGACACAAAATTAAGTCATAAAATATCAGTAGCTCTCCTATATATAAACGGGCTGAGAAAGAAATCAAGGAAACAGCAACCTTGATAATAGCCACAAATAACATACAATATCTTGGTGTAAGTTTAAGCAAGTAAGTGAAAGACCTCAATGACAAGCACTTACATTATCTGAAGCAAAAGAGAACTGAGGAAGATAACAGAAGAAGGTAAGCTATCTCATGCTCATAGATCAGTAGGATTAACATAGTCAAAATGTCTATCTTATTAAAAGCACTCTATAGATTCAATGCAATTTTTACTAATTTCCAAACACAATTCTTTACAGACCTTGAAAGAACTATTCTCAACTTCTTATGGAAAAACAAAACAAAACAAAAACCAAGATAGCTAAAACAGTCTTGTACAATAAAAGCTGTACTACAGAGAAATAGTAATAAAAACTGCATAGTATTGGTATACAAACAGACAGATTGATCAATAGAATCAAATCAAACACCAAGAAATAAGTCTACACACCTGTGGACATTTGATTTTTGACAAAGAAGACATTTTTGATATACTTTTAAATTTACAAATGCAAATATGGGGTCTATTTCCTCACTTTCCTTAATTTCTTTCCCTAGATAGGTCAGAATGTCTTTACGGATGCACATTGGCTTGTCCATGATAAGGAACTTATTAGAGACTATGAATGAAACATCACTAGTCTACCTGTTAAGGATAAGTGTCTAATGAGAGCATCACAGCACAATCTATGGACTCTGTGATAACTCTAATACGCATGAATGCATTACTCTTTCTGAATTTAAAGACAGGAAATTGATGCTCCAACTTGTGATCATGATTTGAGCTTAGGTCTTGGGTCTAATGATCTTTAAATCACAGATTCTACTATATGAATCAAAGATTTAAAATAACTATTTCTTTCATATTTTGAAGATATAATGTAATGTTCTTCTTGGTAGTCCCTATATTTATATTGGATGGAAATATGAAGGGGACATCTGTGTATTTATGGTAATTCAGTGCCAAGGGTTTACTATTCATCATGATTATCATTTGAAATATGCAAAGTTAAGTTTATGCCTGATGACAGAGGCAGAGGCCATGTTTAAATATTCTGTGCTAACAAAGTCCACATCTTTCAGGGATGTAATGTCAACTAGGTTTTTGGTCTTCAGATAGCTGCACTAGGGATTTTCAAGGACAAAATTTTAATCAAACGATCAACTAATTGGTCAGAATGGCCTAGCAATGAGTCTCTTAGAGAAACAGAGATTCTCTTAGAAGTTTGCAGGTTGGCAAAAGCTTTTTTCTAAAAAAAAAAACAAAACAAAAAAAACCCGCTGAGATTTAGCTTTAAAATTCCACATAATTCTGAAGTTTAATTTTAATTGTGTGTCATATCTGTCTGTTTTCATGATGCCATTATTTTTTGTCTTCTACAGAATTAACTGTAGTTTTTTTACATATTGCTACATTCAAGAGCCTTAATCACATTTGCATACCGTAGTTTACTTAGATAGTAGTATTATCTAAAAGCTTATTTAAATGTATTAAGGGTGACTGTGAGAGCTAATCTTTGTTTTCAACTTGATTGTTTCTAACCTGTACGGTAAGCAGCATGTTTCTATAGCAGCTGAGACATAAAAAGTTCTAAGGCAAAAGCATGCTGCTGGTATGCCTGCCAACCTTCTTACTGGTGAGAGAGCCTATCCTATAATACTGCTACTGCTATATTTTGCAGCCTTCAGAACCCAGCTTTTTCAGCCTCTCAAGGCAGTTGTAACAACAAAGCTCTCCAGGACTCCAACATTCCTTCAGCATCACATTGGAAGTGCTGAAGTAACCAGCCATTTTTGGACAGCCATTTTTGGACTACTCATCTTTTATAGAGCAAGCTGTCTTTACAGCTACCAATTCATGGTCCTATACATTACCAAACATCTCCTTGTTCCTAGTCACATAGATTCCCCCAGACTAAAGCATAGAGTGAGGAAGTTCCTGTTGCCCCTAAGAGTGCATTTGGGGATTTCTCACAGCTCTTTTTTGGCCTCCCCATTGTCCTATATAAACTCTCTCTTTTAATAAAACTTGTCTCTAGGTTTTGAAGGCAAACCTTTCATTCCTTTCAAAGTTCCATTCATCTTGTCGCTGAACAATATACTGTCTCTTTTGAAAAAAAATTTTTTTTGTTTGACCTCCAAGCCCCATCATAGCTAATCCAATTGAGGTCCTTTCTCTTAATGAAGACAATTTTGTGTCAGCTTCTTTTCAGAACCAAACCCACTTCTTACACTTCTCTGTCAACAGTTTTTACCTGGAAGTGGTGCTTATCAATCCTACTTTCATAACTCTGCCTGGAATTTGACAGACAGATCTCTGAAAGCAGGGAGCAAGTGATCATTATCATTTTAGAAACAAATATGCGTTGAATCTCATTAGGCCCTGCAGACTGAGACTTCAGTAGTTTTTCCTTTTCAAAGGAAGTGTGAATTAATTAAAAAGGAGCAGCAGCCAGGAGAAGCAAGCTAGGTCACAGAAATCATCATGATCCACACCAGGCTGGTGGACTTAGGAAGAGGATAAATATGAGAGGAAAGGATTAATGAATTAAAAGCTCAAATAGATTAAATGGTTTCAAAGGGTACAAAACCAAGGAATGATAAGGAGTTTTACTTTACCTAATTTCTTCTTAAGTAGGATATTAGGCAGAAACCTTGAAGATTGTACTGCATTAGCCTATTAAATACCCATTAAGTAATTCTTGAATTCTAAGTTCAGTTAGTCAATAGTAGTACATTAAAATGTCTGAAACTTGATAGTTAAAGGCACAGTTGAAAAACCACACTCTCCCAACCAAACTGCATTTTCCTACAATGGCTGAGAGTTGAGAATTTTGCTGTGCATTTTAAAAAATGGAAGAATGTCAAAGGAGTATGCCATGGTATAAGAAAATTTCATGAAAGTCAATTTTTGGTAATCACAAATCAATTTATTTAAACACATCTATACCTATCTTTAAAAAGATTTGTCAATGGTTGATTGTTTATCAAAAGGTTTAGTAATCTCAGAATTAAAATATGCTGGGAACTATTGTATATCAGACCTTTTCTAGTACCGTTTAACCAAAGTTGTTTAGAATTTACAACATTTGAATATTATGTTTGAAATAGTTGTCTCTACTCTTAAGTGAGAGATTTAATCATAATACGATTTAAAACTTGATCTCAAAACACATAGGTAGCAATTCCTTTGGAACATGCAATCTGATTTTAAAGATTGTGATCAGAATAGCTCTTTGAGAATCCCTGGTCATTATAGAGACAAACTGAGAAGACAAGAAAACTGTTCTTTGGAAACAAATGAAGTGTATAACTATACTATAAATTTGAGATAACAAACAAGTTCCATGGAAACTTGGAAGATGGAGAGCTTGTTGTATGATTCAGTTAGATGTTAAAGAATGAAACATAGGAAATTATACCAGAAACAAATAGATAAGAGAAAGCAAACACAGGCTAAGATTTTAAGCTGCCTACAACGACTAAATACATGAAAACTGGCTTGAAAGGACATGTAGAAGATACATTTGAAGGACATTCATGTTAGGCTGTAGAAAATGGTGTCTGCAAGTGGTAACTACATAGACTATCCTTGTGAAGCAGCTTCAGTTCTTTTCCTAAAGAAGAGTTTATAATTAGTTAGGGAAGCAAAGTTAGCAATACAGGTTATCAATACCAATGTTAGCAATACAGTATCAGAAGTTTGGTTATGAAACTATAGTAAACCTTACATGTTACTACAGAAGCCACAATCAACTCAACCTGAAGGAAAGATGGAGTTTTATTAAGGAGTCAGCATTTGCAGTAGGCAAAAGGAAAATAAAGACTGGAGAGATCTTACACTAGCAACTTAACAGCACATCTGAAAGCTCTTAAACAAAAAAGAAGCAAACACACACAAGAGAAGTAGATGGCAGGAAATAATCAAACTCAGGGCTGGAATAAACCAATTAGAAACAAAGTGAACTATCCAAAAATCAACAAAACCAAAAGATGGTTCTTTGAGAAAATCAACAAGATAGATAAACTCTTAGCCAAACTAACTAAGAGCACAGAGACAGTATCCAAATTAACAAAATCAGAAATGATAAGGCAGACATACCAACAGAAACTGAGGAAATTAAAAAATCAGCAGATCTTACGACAAAAGCTCATACTCAACCAAACTTGAAAATCTCGATGTAATGGATGATTTTCTAGACAGATACCATGTAACAAAGTTAAATGAAGATCAGGTAAACCATCTAAACAATTCCATAACCCACCCAAAGAAATAGAAGCAATAAAACCAGATGGTTTTAGTGCAGAATTCTACCAGACCTTCAAAGAAGATATACCCTGTACCAATACTTCTCAAGTTATTCCACAAAATAGAAACAAAAGGAACACTAATTTGTTCTATTAAGCCACAGTTACTATAATATGTAAACAACACAAAGGCCCAACAATGAAAGGGAACTTCACACCAATTTTTCCTATGAATATTGATAGAAAATACTCAATAAAATTCTTCCAAACTGAATCCAAGAATACATCAAAATGATCATTCATGATGATTAAGTAGGCTTCATCCCAGGGATTCAGGGATGGTTCAATATACAGAAATCCACCTATGTCATGCACTACATAAACTTAAAGAAAAAAATCACATGATCATCTCATTAGATGATGAAAAAGCATTTGACAAAATATAGCATCCCTTCATGTTAAAAACCTTGAAGAGATCAGGAATTCAAAGTCCATACCTAAACATAATAAAAGCAATATACAGTAAACCAAGATCCAACATCAAATTAAATGGAGAGATACTTGAAGCAATCCCACTAAAATCTGGGACAAGACAAGGCTGTCCTCTCTCTCCCTATTTACTCAATATAGTACTTGAAGTTCTAGCTAGAGCAATTAGAAAACAAAAGGAGGTCAAAGGGATACAAACTGGAAAGGAAGAAGTCAAGGTATCACTGTTTGCAGATGATATGATAGTATATATAAGTGACCCCCAAACTTCTACCAGAGAATTCCTACAGCTGATATACAATTTCAGCAAAGTAGCTGAATATAAAATGAACTCAGACAAGTCAGTAGCCTTTTTCTATACAGAGGATGAATGGGCTAAGAAAGAAATTATTAGGCAAACAAAACCCTTCCCAATAGTCAGAAATAATATAAAATATCTTGGTGTGACTCTAACCAAGCGAGTAAGAGAGTAAAGGGCAAAACAACTCGAATTAACTAGGAAACTGCATGGAACAATTCTTTGTGAGTAAATAGTAAGAAACAACGTTTCTACCAAAACAGGAGCTAAGACTTGAAAGAAGAGGCTAAAACACCTGTGAAAGATGAGCTTGATTGTTGTAACTGCAGACAAGTGAGCACACACACAGACACAGTCACTGAGGTAACATGGGAGCCTCATGGGATGAGATGGAGAGAAGTATCCTAGCTCCCCAAAGTCTTGTATTAACTCTTTTGTCTTTTCTTACTGTATATACTTTATAATTTACTGTTATTCTTTAGTTTGGCTTATCTAAAATTGACCTGTAAAAGTCTTAAACAATGCAGATGATGCTCTGTGTACATGTGAGAGATAAGGTCCTCCTGTTCCAGAGAACTCTTTCTTTCAAAGTGTCTTCTTTCATCTTCACTTGCATTTGTTTATTTTTCTGTCTTTTGAAGTATTCTAAATAGACCCTAATACAACCTAACTGCAGAGATCTTGCCTAGCAAATGCTATGTGTGAGTTTGTAGTTTCCAACACTAAACTAATAACAACTAACCAAATGAGTTAAAATAGACAATACACCAATACTTAGTTTTTTTTAAAACTCAATAGTTTTTACTTTTCATTATGATTTTAAATAATATTTTTGAGTATATAGTTGAACTAAAACTGCATTTTATATGCTCTAATTACCATTAGTACTATATTACTGTTCTATCATTTTTAAAAAATTTCATTTTTGTGTGTGTGTTAGGTGGCCAATGTAATACATAATGCCAACTGCACATTTCACTTTTTCTAATATTATTGTACTTATCATTCTGAAGAATAAAATTTATTAAATACTATGATTTGGAGTCTGATTTTCACTGTACTCTAATGTTCTATTACACGACTGTACAATATTATTAAAATAGTTTCTTAGGAAAGGAAATTGATTTGTTTCCAATTGCAAACTCTAACAGATTAATGCACAATAAACATATTTATAAGTATATCCTTGTATCTCTATAGGGAAATTTAGGAAGGCTGTGGCTTTCTATCCTGGCTCTTTCCTTACTTGCTCTTATTCTTATTGGCAAGTTCATTTCTTCATTGGTTTAGAGCCTACTTCAGGATTCCAATACACACTGAAGGCAAGCTCAGATATTCAGCCTCACGGACTAGATTCTTGGTCTCTCACACACAGTGTGTGTCAGTGTGTGTGTGTGTGTGTATGTGTGTGTGTGTGTGTGTGTATGCGTGTGTGTGTGTGTGTGTGTGTGTGTGTGTGTATTTATTCTACCAGTTCTGTTTCTCTAGAAAGCTCTGACATGTGCAAACAAAAGTAGAACTCACTGTATAATGACATTTATCATCATGCAATTTCATATTTCGGCGTAAGTCACCATTTTCTAGACATGGAGTATTTTCTTCCCTTTTGACATAGTCTCCTTGAATTTTGCTGCTATGAGCTTTCCACTTGTGTCTTAACAGGTATAAATGAATTTTTGAAATATTTAGTGGCCAGGCAACAGACATCATTAATTAATATTTTCAGAATAATGCTGCATATCTAAATTATCAAACATTTCAGAAATTATGATAGAAAGGAAAACTATTAACAGTTACCCCCTGGATTCATCAAACCTTGTAAGTAATTGAGAATTTGCATTCATATGCTAATGAGGCTGCACCAAATAAACATAAAAGCCACTGTCTATGTATCTCTCTCCATGTCTCAGTATCTTTGTATCTATCACTGTATCTATATATCTATGTGTCTCTGTATCTATCACCTAGTTTTCCATCTACTTATTTCTTTTGTATTAAAAATATTGTAGGAAGAATAAAGTAATAAACGCATATGAAAGAAGTGAAGTGAATACAAAATTGTGTAAAGTTGTAATATATCTCTAAGCCAACACAATTTAATTTGATATATGATCCTTTTATTTTACAGTTTTAAAATGCATTTCATAGACAAAGCCATTATTTTCTTGCCTCCTTGGGGAAATATGCAGAGACATGCAGTTCCACACGGGTCTGTCCCTCTGGAAGGCTTTTATTTCAATGCTATCAACTTCTATTCTCTCCAATCATTTTTCCTTTATTCTCAGCAGCCATTGTTTCCAATAATTCACTCAAGTGATCTCGGCACCACAGAGAACAACTGTAAGGAGTCTGCACGCCTGCTGATGTCGAGAATGGCTTCTTATAAAGAGGGTTATTTCTTACTCTATAGACAATAAATAAATGGACTGAAATTAAATTATCATTATCTCATATAATCAAATGATAAGAAAGTATAATTTTACTTTTGTTTTTTTTTTTTTGCTATATAGAAATACTTTCAAGTCTTATCTGGTAACCTCAATAAATGGAATGATAGATAACAGTGTTGACTCAGGGTTATGGAGCAGAGAAAGCAGCAAAGCAGACTCCCAGCTCCCATTAGTCATAGGCAGCCTTCTGGATCAGCCATCACTGATGACCACATTGTACTGGATGGGGAAACACATTCAACATAATGCAGAAATAAGATAATATGAAAAAATTATTACATAGATTCTTAAATTTTGCTGCATATGTTTGGTGAAATTACTTACACCAGTTAAAATTGATGATAGCTACAAACAATGTAGAGGAAACACAGGATACTAAATTTGATATATCTATATCTATATATCTATATCTATATCTATATCTATATCTATATCTATATACATACCCATATCTTTTGAAGAATTCTATCTTTTTGCATTGATTCTTTGAGAGTTTCAAGCCGTCTATTTTGATCAGATTCATTTATCTCTTCCCCTTGTAAACAATATGAGCATGACATCATGATCATCATTTTTAATGGTGACCATATTTTTATTTTTCCAGTTGTAGCTTAAAGACTCGGTTGTCCTAAATCAAATTTATTTTGTGAATTTGAAACATCAATGGGACTTAGTTAAAATGTGTATTAGCAGACAGATTAAACAATCTTCTCCACCTTCCTGGTGGTTTTGTCAACCCAGGCTGTCGCTTTGGCTGAGCAGGCCTCCATGTTTCTATTTCTTAAGGCTTTCAACTTCAACAACTTAAAAGGAAATATTTGACATATGAATTTTCAAAGACAACAATTGATTTTCAATTTTTTTTTATGTGATTGGTCAAGTGAAACACTTAAAAGGAGCATGTTTGTGTCAGCAGGACTTTAAAAGATGACTAACTGACAGTACAACATACACATGTTTAGCACTTCTGCGGTGTGCATGAAGCTGTTTATATTTGCAGCCATATCTCTTATTTTGCCTATCTTAGAGCAGAAGTTGCTGAGGCAGGCAGACTTGAAGTAAATAACTGAGACTAAAATGTTATAAAGACAGATTTTGAACTCAGATTGCCATACCAAAGCATGTGCTCATATCAATTCCACTGCACTAACAATTTACCATTTCCCTTTCAAAAAAAGTGTGTAGAAATAAAATGGGATGCTTTGCTTTCTTAGGGGATGAAATTTACATTTTTATATTGCTTATAACGTCAGTATTCAAACACAATGAGGTTTGCATGAGGGAAACATTAAATTATCAGAGATGTGGTTATTGCTCCTTCTTTGTCTTGCAGGATCTTGAAACAAATTGCAGAAGAAAGCAGTGAGGCCAGAATTTTCTCCGTGTAAGGGAAAAAACCATGACAAATAACAAACAAGGGTTAGGTACTTCTATGGCTGGGACATGGTTTGTTTTCCAAACATCCACTTTCTAGTATTTGGGTTCTCAGGGTTGAGATGGTGAAATCTTTAAAATGGTGGCTTAGTACAAGTCACTGGCCTCCATCCCATAAGTGCAAGCCTTATGGGACGGGGTCAATTATCTCTTATGACTGGAGTGGGCTTTACAAGAGGTTGTTGTTTAATGAGGCTGTCCCGATGTCTTGGCTCCTTCTTCATGGTCCTAGAGGTACTGTGTACCTCTCTATCATGTGATACAGTCAACATTAAACTCTCTAACTACAAGAATCTTGAACCAAATAAACCCATTTTCTTCATAAAATTTTCACCTTTCCTATTTTTTTCAAAGCAGGTTAAAATGGGCTAAGACAGAAAGTGAATAATAAACATGAGAGACAGCTAATAAATGTGTGGTGTGTGTGTGTGTGTGTGTGTGTGTGTGAGAGAGAGAGAGAGAGAGAGAGACAGAGAGAGACAGAGAGAGACAGAGAGAGAGGACGGTTTTAACATTTCTTCTTTGTAAGTTGAAATTTGATCTTGTTTCTAACACTGTAAGATTGCATTAAATTTTTGACATTCAGTTCTTTTCAGAATCAAAACTAAGATACCCTGGGGTGTAACCTAAACTGAAATACATGAGAATGGACTAAATTGTATGCTTTACAAATATTCTACAAGATCACAGCTCCTGGTGGTAGTGAGTATAACTATAGCAGATACTGTACATTTAGTTTGGTTAATATTTTACCATTTCATATTTATTGTTCTCAGAAACTCTTAATACTATTCCATTTTACCAATGGCTAATACCATTGTACACATATCAGCATAAGTAGCTCTTTACAATATGGTTTTGGTGCCAAAATTGAATCTTCTCATGTTTTCACTAAGCAGTGATGATGATGATGATGATGATGATGATGATGATGATGATGGTGATGATGGTGATGCTGATGATGGTGATGATGATGGTATGATTTTCCTCTCTCTTTTTTTTCTCTTTCTTCTTCCCTTTTCCTTTCCTTTATTCTGTAACAGGTATGAGCTATGTTTTGAGCTAACATTTGTTATACTGTACTCATTCATTCCTTCAATTCACATTGTTAGAGAGATTTAGTAACATTATATTTAGTGAATAATATGATACAGTAATTATTAAAGTTACTTATAATTATTTGAACAATATTGTAAGGTGAATGTAATTACAATTGTGCCAGTGACTCAAGAAAGTTGAATATCTTACATAAAACAAATTCTACTTTTGGTTCTAAATCTACAAGCTGTAGGAACTTTTCCCCTTTCATTAAGCACAAGTAAAAACCTGGCCAGCATAGACCAAACAATAAAAGAAGAGTGGAAAAAAAGTAAGAAAATGAAGATGCAGTTAACTTTACAACTCAATAGCCAACATTGGGGTCATCATTTGGGTCTTTTTCAGATTGCACACCTAAGATTTGGAGTTTAATATGTATGCAATTGAAATTGATAAATACCAACATCCACAGACAAAAAGAATCCAAACAAAAATGGACACTTTCAAGCTAGAGCTTCAGCAAAGACACCACCTGGCAAGAAAACAAAAACCTAGATAGCAAATAAGACAGTACACCTTGATAGCACAGAAACAGCTATGGTCCCATCCCCACCTTGAGCACTATTGGTCTAATTTGAAGTCTGAACTTTAAGTTTCTCTGAACCATTGATGTATTTTCATCTCTACTGAGGCTCTGGTCAGAGAATGGCAAGTAATGAAGCTAGCCTTTGTTACTTTCTAGTAAGATCAACGTAAACACCCTTTCTCTGTTGCAATGATATAATAGGATGTGCGGAGGGAAGTCAGGACACTTCTTGCTGTAAAGACATGACAAGATAACACATTTATAACTTTGCTGTTCAGTGACATCATGTGTAGAGTAAAAACAATACATTCTATCATTTCCAGAAAATGGTATCAGTAAAGGGTTTCTGGAAGAACTGGGATCTCCATACCAGTAAAGAAGTAAAGGAGAATGTTCTTTTGGGTGGTAATAGAGGCCTTTTGTGTATCTGTATTCTACTCCACACACACTTACGGGCAAAGCTCCCTCCTTAACCTTGATTTCTTTAAACTGCTTCTTCTACTTATTTTGCTTCTAAATTTAAGAGTTGGAAAGTAGTCTAGAGCAAAGCATCTAATTGGGGAATTCTCACCTTGGAGGCTATGCAAAATGATTTACTTCATCATGGTACAGTTTGTACACAATTGTTTTAACTCAATATCTAAAGTCCTTTCTGGCTTCAGGGGTAAACTCTAAATGGACTGATCTTTTAGTGTGGGAGGTATACTCAGGAGGGTGAGACAGACTTGCCTTTAATGCAGATTTGGAAAGTGTAGATACAAAACGATTTTCCCTACCATTAGACTAATGAGACATGGACATGCTCTCAGCTAACCTTCTCTCTATGATCCTATGGCATGTCTCCAACAATGGTTTTAAGTGCTCTCATTGCAAGCCCACAGAAACGTGCACCCGAGTGTTGAACGTACTTGGGATAAAACACATCTAAATTACTAGAGAGTGCTAACAGTTAAAGTAGGGTGGGCCAAGGTGAAGTGGGGCAGGATATCAGAACTCACTTAGTGTTTCAGTCAGACACATGTCAGGACACAATGCAGGCTGCAAAGTACTTTTAAAACTCTGGAAGCTAGGTTATTTTAATCAATACATAATGTTGCTAAGTCCCAAAGGGTTCACGCTTGAATGACATTTTAATTAGTGAAATTAACACATCTAATGAAAGAATGAGTCAGATGGAAAAAAACCCTGAAGGGCAAAGAAAAATGGTCTCAGAAAGTGTGTTTAACTAACTAGTAAGTACTGTCACTTAGGAAGACTCCTAGATTTGTAGAATGAAATAAAAAAAAAAACTTGCTCATTCAGTCTTTCTAGAAATTATATGACCATACACATATGTCATATAACTGATTTTTTTCCCTATGGAAAATATTTGGGAGTTTTCAACCACTTCAGTGTACAATCTCTCTTATGTGATCAATTATTTCTTGGTTCATTTCTGACTTTTACCACAGGCATATCTGGTGCCTCTGAAAATGCAAGGATAACTCAGAATAAAAATTTTAAGCATAATGCTTGAAAGGATTTTGTTTTGTTTTCTTCAACCTTAGGAGACAAAATTGTTTTTCAAGTAACTTCTTATAAGTTGATTATTTGGTAAACCTCTGGTAGTTCTGGGACACTTCTCTCTGGGAAGCTACCCCTGGGAGCTGGCTTTGTCAATTCCAAAGTCAGGCACAGCTGTTCAACTATTTTTTCTTGGCATTTACAAAAATAGCTTTCAAATTGCTGATGTAGTTTTGACAGTAACATACTTTCTTTCTCTTGCCTTCTCTCACCAAGTCCTTTATCAAGGGATCCTAGAACCATGGGCCATGTAGTGTTTTATTGTAACTTCTCTACTTCTACACTGACCACCTGTCTGCCTAGGGCTGAGTCAGTCATAGCCATCAAAGAACTTAGTGCAAGTAATTAAGACATTGTAACTGCCAAATCCCAGCCATTTTTCAAAAACAGTTTAACTATTCTACACTTTTATTATCTTTCCATTTTACATTTTTATTCAGAAAAATTCATATTAGACATAACTCCACTCAACCTGCAACCTTCTCACTTCTATTCTCTATTATTATTATTATTATTATTATTATTATTATCATTATTATTATTATTACTACTACTACTACTATTACTATTATTGGAGCACTCTGGTGACCAATAATTATTTTTCCTATACCACAATTTTCTGTCTCTTAGGTTATCTAAAAGAATCTTGTATCTAAATCAGTAAATGCAATCAAAATTTGAAAGAAGGAATAAGAGAAAAACAAGATAGGTATACATAATTGAGACTTTATCAATAACTCCCCTACCTCTTCATATTCCTTCTTATATTTTCTATGTGGAATATACCAAAATACTACGTGTTATATACTATCATATCAAATACAGCTAATTAAACATAGTGCTTTGTTATATTTTCTAGACTTTGCTGTATGGATGAATAATGCATTAATAAGGCTCAGATAATTAATTTATCTGGGAATAAAACCAATAAATTAATATATATTATAAAAGGGAATTTATCACATTGACTTATACAATATAGAATGGGTAGTCTAACAATGGTCATCTCACATGGGAGAAGCTAAGACCCGAGCAGATTCTTGGTTCACAAAGCTGAATGTCTCTACAGTCTCAATCTGGCACAGTAGGCCTAGTGGATCCCTGGAGAACTAGTCTGTAGTTCTGTTGGGAGACTGAAAAACCAGGAGTGTAACACCAGTGAAGAAAGACAATAGCATCAGACATCTTTTCATTGGCCAGCACAAGGTAAAGGCAGGCAGGCAAGTAGTATCATTTCTTCCTGGGACCCCTTTTTATTTGAGTCACTGCAGGAAGACACATGACCTTCTCCTTTTAGCTAAACTCTCCTTGGACTGCTGTCACAGACCAGCCTAGAGATGTGCCTTTTGTTTGATGCCAGATGCAATCAAGCTGCCATTGAAGATTAAACATTTTAGGTAATATAAGATCAATAAAAGATATTGATCATAGATATTTGTTCATTGATATTGATCATACCAATATAAAACCCAAAAATATAAAACATATACTTCAGCTCTGGAGTAATTAAAACAATCCATTTTCAAAATGTATTCTTTTCTCTTGTATGTTTCTAAGGAGACTTCTAAAGTGGCATTCAGCCCAGAAGTTTCTCACAGAAGCTATACTTAGAAAATATTCGTCTTAAACAGGACACAAATCCTTATTTACTCCAAATGTAGCTGTAAAGGACTAATAATTCTTTGGAACTTTCTAGATAAGTTTTGTATTGAGTCTATTGCCTAGATATGAGTACTGCTTGAGAAGGAGCAAACTCTGATTTTAAATTAAATTTGTTCTTCGACAATTTTAAACAAATGCTACTGACCATTTTCACCGTTCACCTCCCTACTTCTCATGTGTATCCAGACATTTGTCTTCCATCTCCAGACAAATCTTCCCTCATGTTTCTGTGTATTCATTTTGTTTTGTGACTCAGTGAAATCAGGACTGTGAATATGGATTTAGTATTATTCATTGGTGCTGGAAGGTTCAGCAGTGAGAACAAAAGTAAGGACAATGATTCCTCCTTTCACAGAATCTAGTAATAGAGGAAAAGGGTGGATCTCTCTGAGCCTCTCCCTTCAATTGTTTGTTGGATGATTTCTGTGTGGCTTTAGTGGAGGTACTTAGAGTTGCTGTAAATTAATAATTACAATTGATAGAGTCTACACTAGAAAAATGACATTTCAGGGCCCTTGATTCTGTTTTTCAACTCATGCATAGTTTCTGCCTGTCTTATGCAATGTTCCTTGAGAATTACAAGAGATGGCATAAATATTTTATTTAAGATTGAGCTTAATACTGTCAGATATTAATTGAATACTGGATAGCTAAGAGTCCCTGAATTTACTACAATTCATTATTGTAGGGTGTGGTTCTGATGCTAAGATCCTGTATATCAACTGGTTCTTGATCTATCAGTAAAAATGCCAGGGGCTAATTGCTGGGCAAAGGGAAAGAGGTAGGTCTTCTCGGTCCCTGGAGGAGGAGGTAAGGAGATACAGAGGAGGAAGGGAGTTTTTTCTGCCACACTTTGGAGTAGGAGAAAAGGTGACCAACCATGTAAGATCTCTGGTAGAGCAGCCAGATGCTGCTTCTCCAGGTGGGAGTTTAGGGTGTTGAGATAGGACTAAAGGTAACTGAGCAACTGAAGCTGAGTGCAGGTTGAAAGGTGCTGAGCTAAGAGTATTGGAAAGGGCACACTAGCTGATAAAGTCTTAGAAGTGTCCAACAATTGAGCCAACAAGGCAGGTTGAAATTGGGCAACATGCGTGTGTTTTTCATGTGCTGATCCAAGATTCTCTGGGTGGGAGCTGGTAGCATGGTCTGCTGGAGCTTAGAGTGGAGTAGTAAAAGCTACATCTTACACATTGTAAAGAAGAGGCTTCTCTGACAAAGGCTATGGGCAGCTTTGTTCTATGGGTATAAACAGAGCTATTTAGAAGGCTTATGTAAATTTAATTAAACATAAGTTACCCACTTGAAACCATGACCTCTCTAGATATGGGTTGTTAGCTAGGTTAAAGAAGCAGGCATGATGTTTTTTTCAACACTGAAATACTCAAGATGGCTTTGCTTTGTTTGGTTTTATTGATGGATTGATGATTGATTGCTCTTTGGATTTCATATATGAGTATTATATTTATAGTTTCTTACTCTTCCACTTGTTTCTCCCATATATCTGCTCTGGCCTAACAAGTTGATGTATTCTTTTAAAAATATTCTTATATTTTGTACATGTGTACATATAAATGTAGAAATGGAACCTGTTGCATCTTGTTAGTGTTACATTTAGGAATGACTGATACTTGATAATGAATTGGGGTCTCATCCCTAGAGAAGACCCATTTTCCTTCACTTAGTAGTCATTAATTACATGCATATCTTAATCTAGAAGTGGGGCAAAATCTTTTTTTTTTTTTTTAAGTATGCAAAGACAGAGAGTGTTTATTCTGCAGAAATGACAAGCATGTAGGAGTCAATCATTCAAGCAAAATGGTAGTGGCCATGAGGGAAGCTCGTAAGTCCCCTTGCAAAATAGTTGGGGGTTTTCCATTTGCAGCCAGGTCACCTTCACCAGGATTAGTTGCGCTTATGGTATGGGGTATGTGTACACTTTTGGTTGGTTCGTACCTGAAGGGAGAGATTGTTACCTTATAGGGACCTGCTGTAAGCCTCTTGTCAGATCTCAGGGCAGTTGCTGATTGGCTGCTCTTTTTCTGTGGTTTCTACAAAAGGAAGCTGGGTTGTCGTCCTTCTGGGAAATTGAATTTAAGGCCTAATATGGCTGCCTGTTCTAAAATGGAGTTAGGTCCTTTCATTAGGTACTGCTTGTCTCCAGCCCTTCAGGAAATGTCTGCCACTGCTAAAGCATTGGGTACTCCGAGCACCTTTTGCAATTGCCTGTCCAATCCTAACTGAATTGGAAACACTGGATCCAATATCCAAGTAGTTTTAATCCATAAACAAATAGGTACAGATCTGACCCTTGAAAGTCTAATGGCCTTTTTACATTCAGTATTAGCATCCTCAAAGATAAAGATTTGGGGTTTTTTTTTTTTTTTTGGTTTTTCGAGACAGGGTTTCTCTGTGTAGCGTGTGTCCTGGAACTCACTCTGTAGACCAGGCTGGCCTCAAACTCAGAAATCCACCTGTCTCTGCCTCCCAAGTGCTGGGACTAAAGGCCTGTGCCACCACTGCCCAGCAAAGCTAAAGATTTAATGGAAAGTTTTCCAGGACCTGGATCTGATATTGCTCTATCTACAGCTTTATCGTGTAAAGCCCCATAGGGTCTTGACCTGCCCGGAGACCCCGAGTGAGACGAGACTTGGATCGATGCAAAAGCAAGAGGTTTATTTTCCTGGTGTGCAGGGGATTGACCTTCAGCAGTCTCTCAATCAAGAGACTGGAGGAGACCCAGACTCTAACTTACAAGCAAATTCATCTGTCCCCACTATGAAGCGGACAAAGAAACCTAAAACCTTGACTCTACACACAGCTGCATACCTTTTTTTCTGGAAGTCAGACCAGTTCATCTCAAGCTCCAGAGCTTAAGTTCATCAGCATCCTGGACACAGCACCACCACATCAGGAGCGCGACGCAGCAGAAAAGCCAGGACAAAATCTTAATGCAAATGATTTAGCAGCTAATGCTAAAATACAAGGCACCTGTAGCATATTGAAAATGAGAAAAGGAGAGGAATGTAAAAGCTTTGAGAAATTTTAAATCAAAAGGAATAAATAGCCCAGGTAATAGACACATCTACTTCAAATGAGTACCCTTTTCTCTTGATTTGTTTTTTTTTTTTGTTTGTTTGTTTGCTTGTTTTAATATAGAGTGATTTGTTTACAATTTTATGTCAGCAGAACTAGAAAAAAAAAAAAAACCAACCTAATCTCATTGTTTTAACTACATATGCTCTCTAAACTCTGTCAGGTCAAATGATTTGCTTTGAGTAATGAAAATAGTAACTGATAGAAATTGAATTAACTTCTGTATTTTTGTTTGTTTGTTTTGTTTTTGTTTTTTGTTTGCTTGTTTGTGTTGCAGGAAATATTAAAAAACAGCCCGCCAACTCTCCACACTCCTGTTTCTCTCAACCCTCCAATTCTCCAGCCCTGCCCAGGCCACAGGGTTCCTGCCTTGTGCTCTCATCTTGATGGTCTCTCAGCCTTCCAACTCTTCAGCCACCCCCTTCCCCCCAGTTCCTCTCACTTCCACACAACGCCCCACACACCCCACGGTCAGCCATCTCAACACCCAGTTACCTGGTAGAATTAAAACTCTCAAATTTACAATTAACCAATTAGATTTATGTATTAATAAATTCTCAATTTATGCCAATACAGTAATTTCAGAGCCAATTGATAACGATAAAAGCTTTATTCCAAATATTCTAACCTTATATATCATAACTGGTTGTGGCTGGTTACCGCCACTCTGCTTCACATCATCCGCAGTCATCTTCCTTCTCCTCTCCCCTGACACCCTCCCGGTCTCTGCCACTCTAGCTCTGCCTCCCTTTTCCCTGTCCAATCACAGGCCTCCTGCTGCCCTAGAGTGATTGGACAGGAAAAATTCTGCAACATGTTTGTTCTGTTCTGTTTTGTTTTGTTTTTTATTTGCTTGTTTTTGGATACATAGTCATTATTCTACTCTTTGAAAAACAGAGAACTGATATCATCTAAAAGAAATATTGTATAGAAATACACAAGAATTGTGGCTAAAATGTTGAAAGGAACTTTACATGAAAAGGTGAAAACACTGGGGAAAAGCAATATACTGTGTTATCATTGCAATAGAAACAGTGCGTTTTGGTGGGATCTTGCTGGCACAAACCAGTAGTCTCAGCTACTAGGGAGGCTGAAGCATGAGGATCAACTGATTCATTATTTCAGAGATCAAGGGCAATGAGGACAACATAGGGTGACCCTGTATCAAAAAACTGCAGCAGCAAAATGATAGTATTGTTTTGGAATCTTATTCTGAAATAACATTCTCATTTCTTGTTTCATTGTGAAAATGGAATAAATAGAAAAGAAATTACATCTGTGTATACTACGACATGTATCAACCTTTCCAAATTGGACTCAGATTCTTTTTATCCTTGTCTGTCATTTTGATAAACAGTTATGATGTTATCTTGTACCAAATCCCGTTCTTTATCTAGTTTTCCAGTCCATTTTGACCTACCTGAGATTTGTAGTAAATCTTTCTTTTCTTGCTGGCAGTATTGTTTTTTCTTGATCCACTGGATTATATATTGACACACAGCAACACAGTTATTATGTTTTGCTTAGAAAAGAAAAATAAGATCTCCCTTGACTCCTTATTCTCCATAACGCTGTATGTACCCTGTGATTCTTTGTGAAAATTCTAAAATAACTTAGTTACTTCTTTTGTCATTCTCTTCATAAATTCATACAATCTTTTGAAATTTACCACTTGAACCAAATGTCCTCGAAATATTATGAAACCCTTTTAAGTTGAAAAAAATATTCAAATTTTAGCTTTTGTTTTCTTCTATTTATCATTAATCTTTTATCAGTTTATCAGCATTACTCCACACTTTTGGAAATCCCTTCTTTTCCTCTAGATTGCAAGGAATGCTACTATATAGCTTCCTGACCAGAACTTGCTTTCAAAATTTTAAATCATACCTTTATGTTTATGAATACCCAGCTATATCTTTAGCCTAATATATCTCCCATATTCACATTTGCCCACCTGCCTATTATAATTTAGAAAATAAGTTTGAATGTCTAGCAGATATTTTAGACCTAGTAAGCTCAAATGGACCTTGCTCTTGAAACAGGAGAATCCCTCTAAGATTCTATTCCATGAGCTAATGGTGAATGCCTTTGTGCAGACACTTAGAACTCAGGCTCTGCCATCTTCTTCCATATCAGAGGGACATGTTTGAAAACATTTATGGAAGCACATCCATTTCCATCACTTTCATTCAAGACACTATAATTGTTCACAGTTCATTTTCATAACCTCCTAATTGATTTTTCTTATTAAGCAAACACTACAAGAAAACTAAATTAAAGTGCCTGTGCCCAAAGAGTAAACTAACCACCAATATGGCTGATGTGATCTTTTGAGGAACTGGATCATGGTGAAAACACCGAGTTTAAAATTAGAAGGTATGTATTCAGATTCCCCTTTTACTGTCACTGCCAACAGGTTATGAGTAAATCATGATAAATAAACCACTGTTCCTTATAAGTAATACGAATGTCATTTGCTCTTGTCGTTGAACAGAAATATTGGGAGAAATTACATAAACCATACTTTTTGCATTTTGAATTTTCACTTCGGTAAAAACTGACAGCTACAATAAAATTAATTTTAATAAAATAGTTAATACTACAGTAGGGAGAATGTATGCATAGCTCATAATATTTTTCAAGTATCAACAAGATGTTTAAATTAATAGAAACTGTGCTTCGAGAATCACTGTATATAGGAGAGAAGAGGGGGAGGGAAGCCACTTGAAATGGATTGGAAAGATTTATTGGGTCCAGAGAACAATCTGCAGTCCAGTAAATTGGCATTTGAGGGGTGTCACAAATAATAATACTCTACAGCTTACACATCAATGCACAGGTGTCTAGAAGCCATTACAACCACAGCATTGGACTAAAATCGCATGAAGGTAATAGTGTGGCCACTGTGAGGATGGTGCTTAGAAAAGAGCTTTTAAAAACATCCCATTTAGCAAATCACTTCTACCCTCTGTCCAATAAAACCATAGCAACTCAAGGAATTAAATTATCTGCTTCCAATTCAGTGAAAACCACTTTATGTAATAACTGCAGAATGAATAATTGTGTATCAGAAAGGTATCTGAAACCCTAGGCATATTAAACAAGTGTTTGAGACATTGTTGAAACTTGCCTGAGTATCTGAGACATACTAGGTTACTTCATGTTTGATCACTCTTAAGCTGAGCTCATGGAGCCCCTTCCCATAAAGAATTTTCTTACACTGTGTGTGTGTGTGTGTGTGTGTGTGTGTGTGTGTGATGTTATTCAGTAACTGAGTTGAAACTTCATATGAACACAGGTTCAGGTATTATCACAAAAGAAATAATCAATCTTTGATAGTGCTTTCTGTTTGATACTTACATTTGGAATCATAATTAAGAAAAAGTCATAGATAATAGGTAGCCTTCACAGTTTTGGGATAGATAAATGTTTTCATGGAAAGAAATTCAGAGTTCTAAAATAGTTTAGAGAGGTAAAAATGGTCTTTAGGCTATTTGAAAGCATTGTGAAGTTTGTTCTACACACACCAATATGCTTACTTTGTTTTTGTTGTTTTTGTTGCTGTTGTTGTTGCTGCTGTTGTTCTTATTTGGGCAAGCATGTTGTTAAGCTTTCATGGGTGCAAATTTATTGTTATGTCCATAAGACTCTGTCTCATGGCAGGTATACTCGACTTTTGTATTTTATAACCTTTTTACAATCTTTCATCCAATCTCTTTTTTGGTATTCTCTAAGTCTTAGACATAGGGGTTGCTTTGCAAATGTACCAGTTAGGTTCAGCCTCCTCATGTTTGTTCTCCTCATTTTGATCAGTAATGGATTTCTGTGATGGTTTCCATCTGCTACATAAAAAGTTTCTTTGTTAATAGGGACAAGAGCTTCGCTTATGAGAGTAAGTATTTAAAATATTGTTATAAATGATACTGATCTATGACCTATATAGTCATGGGTCAAGTTTGCAATATCAAGCATCTCCTCCATCCTCATGAGCATGGTTTAAGTTCAATTATGTGGCAGTTGGTTGTCTTGCAAGATAAAGGTACAACTCTTACACAATTGGGGTATCATTCTAGGTTAGTTGTTGACTTCTGAGAGAACCCATATACACACATATGATATATAATTTATATATATATATATATATATATATATATATATATATATAAAGTAGAAGAGGCTGTGAATTTAAGAGGGAATAGCACAAGCACATGGGAAGATTTGGATATGGGATAGGAAAGGTAAAAATATATTGTTCTCATGTGTGACATTTCAAAAAACAAAAATCAAGTGAGCTGAGGGAGTTTGCAGCATGGAGGGAGCAACAATGTCAACTGGCCTGACTTCTTGATGCTCCCGGAGACTGGATCACCAACCAAAGAATACACATGGAGGGACCCATGGTGCTGGCCACATATGTGGCAGAGGAGGGTCTTGTTAGCCATCAGGGGGAGGAGATGCCCTTGGGCCTGAGGGTGTTAGATCCCCTAATATAGGAGAATGCTAAGGAGGGAAGAGGAGAGTGAGTGGGTGGGAGGGGGAATATCCTCATAGAGGTAGGGGGATGGGGGAGGGGAAGGGGGTTCCAAAGGGGAGATCTGGGAAAGGGGAAACATTTGAAATGTAAATAAAGTATATAAATTAATAAATAAATAAGAGGGAAAGGGATCTATTTCTTGTTCCCATAAAGTCTTTTAGTTTTATATGATTTTAGTATCTCTAGAAATTATGCTATGTAATGGAATCACAAGTATAAGCAGAAATTACATGGTCTCTCATCTGGTCTGTGTCTGAGGTGATCAGAAATGTGGCCTATTTCTTTCTGAGATCTGAGAATCTACCTTCCTCTCTGGATTTTTTTTTTTTTTTGATCCTTCTCTTTCCCATGCCTTCTTTTCAGTCCTGTTCAAATTGAATTCTATTTCAACCTGAAAACTTTTAATGTGAGCATTGAGTCTGGAGGGAATATTGAAGTGGTCAGTTTTGAAAATTCAGCTTAAATTACCTGGATACAACAGTTACTTTTATATTTTCTTAAGTTTTATGTTTTCTAGTTTTACTCGGTAAAATTGATAAAAGTGTATGTGTGGTTAAAGCAAATGGTTTTATGATTTTTTTCTATGTGCCTACACTGGGAAATGTTTGTCACGTAGTGACTGTGTGATGTCCTGTATCAAACACTTGATAACTGCTGAGAATAGATTTTATCTGAATTTGCTTTACAGCAACTCTTGCCCTAGAAATTCAGCTGGTATTCTCACTCTACAACTTCACTTTTTCTAAATACCTAGTGCTTGCTGGGGTCCTTCTGTTTCCCCCCCTTACTTTCCTCTACTTTCTCCTGCATAGTAGTGGCTACCACGCAGGTCCATTAGAGAAGTCATGGCTACTATATCATTTTTTTAGAAGTCATGGTTTGTCAGCACCTGCTCATCATATTTGGAGTTGTAGGGTCACAGGTACTGTTTCACCTCCTCATTGATAGTGTCAGCAGGTTTTGTTTTTCAATTCTACTTGCTTTCTGTCTTTTCTTGTGGGACTCAGGGAGTTTCAAGAACTCTGTCACCACTGCCGTCTTCTCAGAATTTAAAACATGTAGTTTTGAACTTGTCTGGACAAGTAGTGAATCTCTGGGGATGGAATAAAGCTAGGATTTATACACTTGCCAGAAGTTATGACTAACTGCACAGCTGGTCTGCACATAGGACTAGAAATTGTGAACGAGGCAGCTGTTTATCAGGATTGGGATGTTTTTATTCTTGGAACACTTTTCTTTCAGGCTGTTAAATCTAATCTCACTTATATCATGTAAAAAACACACACACACACACACACAGATACACACATACTAATTTGTAATTGAGAACAAAACAGAAATGTTATAGCACCACCTGTGTCTAATTAAATATTTCTGGTAATTTAGTATAATTACAAATGAAACAGTCACTTAGCATAGAGGAAGATATTGTATTTCCCCCATCCATTGTATACCTTGATGTTTTCATATTGGGGATCTTTAACCTGAATGTGATGTTGACAGCCTTAGATATTGCTTGCTCTAATTCATTGAATTTTCCACTGAATATGCCCTCTGTTTGCATTTCTTTCTCTTCTTTCCATCTTGCTAACATTGGTACATCTTCAGATCCCAATCATAATTTCTTTTGAAAATGCCTTTCCTGATACCCACACAGTCCAAGTCTAAAAATAACCACATTAGCCTCTTCTTGTAATAAAAAATGATCTATTTCATAGTACCAGCTAGTGTTAATGATTCAGTACAAATATAAATAATGAGATTTCAATCTATATGTTTTAATATAATTTTAAACTCTACGATTGAATTAAAAATAGAGCCAACCATTTACAAAGAAAATACTGAGTTGTACAACTGCAAAATAATTAAGGTACATGACTTTAATTATAGATTTAATTGCTTTTTGAAGTCTAAAATTGCTCTGTGATTCAATAGATGGGTTTATTAATGAAGTAGGAATCAGGATCCACATCTTTTGCAAAGGACTACCACATATGTTACTAAATACTTGTTACTATTACTGTTATCATTTGCTCCCAGATTTTCTGCTATTGTGCTAGGAACAAATCCATCAAAAATAGTTATATATAACTAATATGCCTCTAAGCTTGAGGTTGAGCAGTTAAATTCAAGCTTACCCAATTAGAACTCTCTTGCAGAGATATGAAATCAGGTGGTACTTACTTATTATTTACTTTAGTAACTATAGCCTCAGAAGTATGGAAGCATATTTTTATAATGTGGAACTACTACTACAATGAAGAAAATTTATTTCCATGAGCTAGATTTGTAACAAGGCTTGTTACGTGGCAAAGATGAATTATGAACATATACTCTCTGACTCTGTTCTGCTTACTTTTTATTTCTGTATCCTTGGACTTCATACAACACTCCTAGACGAAGAAATATTTCTTCTCCTCTGATCTCATCTAATTTAGTGAGTTTTGTTACTTGTAATTAGGATAGAATTTGTGAAAGCACAAATTAGCCACTGAATAAACATGTGATCACGCCTTTTGGGTTTCTATACTTTTGTGACTTTCAGTTGATGACTTATGTAGCCATTGGGATAAGAGAAGAATGTGCATGCCAATAAATATCACTTGACTGTGTTGTCTATGATCTACTTAACCAAATCTTTAGAGTGTTCCAGATGTACCATCTTTCTAATATAAGCCAGATAAATCCAGGAGCAACTGTGGAGCTCATCTGAAACACTAATATTAGTATAATTGAGGATGCTCATGGTTGATCTCTCAATAATTATTGCAGATCTATCATGTTTTCTTGGACTATCATTACTTAGATACATGGGTGTATCATGAGATATAGAGAATAGATATCAAATACTTATCTCTGCCTCTGACAATAGAAACTAGCTGAGTCAAGAGATAACCCAAAATATAGCTTCAAGAAAGTCCTTTTCTCTTGCTGTTTTTACAGAAGCTCCCTGTGGATGTTTTGTCAGGCCAAAATCACTGATATAAAATTTGAGGCTGGCTCTACTGTTGAATCTGTGAAACAAAACCTCAAAAGGCTAACTTTTATACATTATGCCTGGAATCTTAAGCATCTTAGGCAAAGACAAGACAATCTGTAAAACAAAACATGCTTTATTAAACTGAGGAGTTATTTTCCCTGGTGGATCACTTTCAGTGGAATCAGGGTGAGAAATAAAGATAAGATTAGTGTCTTCAAAGGTTATAGCTCCTAAGGCAAATGAGAGCAGACCAATGGAATGGTAGATAATTCTGCTTTCTATATTCAAAAGAGTGAGAAAAAAGATACCAAGGAAACAGGTAGTTTTGATGTAATTTGCACCTACCTCTTTGTTCTGATCCAAATCAATTCACAAATTCCCAGACCCAATTCAACACTTTCAACTTGAATTGCTTGATCATATAAAAAAGTGTCTTTCTTGATTCCCTTGCATGTCTGTGTTACTATGACATCAATAGTCAATGGAACAAGGAAAAAACTCAGGTTTGAAGAGTATTAATTGACAAGTTTCAAACATGTCATCAATGTTAGAATTAGGGCTTAAAGATCACAGCATTCTGTTTTAGAATAGTCGAGTTACATTACTTAAATTCTCATATTGACCCAATTCTGATTCTCTAAGATAGAGTGTTTGTACATTAAATGCCATTAAACTAGTATGACAGTTGTTTCAAATCCTTTTTATTTTTACATTGTAAACATTTTACACATTGTGTATTTTTCTGGTTCTACTTACAGTTCTATTTTGAGTTATTACTGTTTTAAATTTCTATCACTAATTGCTATTACCGTGGCTCTCAGCACCATAGAAACAATGATGATCATACAATAAAGAACAAACTGGAACTTTTACCAGAATAGAGCAGCTTAAAATAGGACAGAACAGTCTCAGGTGGAAGGCCTATATTTAAGTAAATCTATCCACCTTTTCTCCTGGAAGCAAGATTTGTCTGTAAAAGTGTTGTTGGTTTGTGATTTTCTCCCTACAGCATGATTGGTATGACATTCATTTAGCATACTGCAGGAACATTTGGCAACTTTGCCATAATGAAATGTCATCTATCCTACAAAACTTTTACATTTGAATCTGGAAATATTGTAGCTGAAATCACACTATCCCGTACTCCTGAAATTAAATGTTTTTATTGACTTTTGCAGATAGGCCAAAGTCAGCATTCTATTATAATTTCTATGGATTTTCCTCTATTCATCGAAATAAAGCTATTAACTCTTGGCTTGAGCTTTAGCATTTTCTTCGATTTGGTGAAATTAGTGTTATATTTAGGCTTCTTTGTTATTGTTCTGTTTCTTTTCTGCTAGTCACTAATTTTGAAGTCTGTTTAAATACTTTATGACCCTTACTGATTTAGGTCATTCCTCTTACGGAAGGATGAGAATTATCATAGTATGGGTAGAGTTTGAAACCTTTATTTTTAGGAAGCTTTGTTTCAATGTGAGGTCCAGGACAACATGACAGCCATTATGTTTAGCACACAGTATGAAATTTTATAATATAAAATCTGTTTCTTTAGCTCACCATGATGTTAAACATTTGACTTGGAAGATTAACTCTTCTGGACTTTGTGACTTGTTAATGTAGGAAATTTATACATCAAAGAACCCTGGAAAACCCTATTTCTCAAATGATATAATGAAGTGGAATACTTTATACATAGCAGTTTTATTAGTCATTTAAGTTGAAACACAAGTCAGAGATTATTGTCATTTTTAAATCATCGATAATTAGTGATCTACCTGCTCATTTAATTTCCATTTGGAAAATATCCTCCTTCCTCTCTTCCTTCCTCTCTTCTTTCATCTCTGTACTTCATTCTTTTCTTTCTTCACCAGAAGTAGTTTAGCAGGTTTTTAAACTGGTTATATTCTCATATTCCACCTGAGCAATCTATATTTCTGATTTCACAGTACTGGGAGATGCCAAAACACTTGGTTCTTGTGGAACCTCAAGAAACAAAGACAGTGCATAGAGTGTTGAACACTTACTCTCTTTCCTTCCTCTGTCTCTCTCTGTCTCTCTCTCTGTCTCTCTCTCTGTCTCTCTGTCTGTCTGTCTCTCTCTCTCTGTGTGTGTGTGTGTGTGTGTTGAGCATTTGCATATGTATAGAGGCAGAGATAGGGTGACTTCTCTACAGTTTTTATCTTATTTTTTCAAGACAGGATCTCTCATTATACATGGAACTCACCAATTCACTAGTCTGGCTGGATATGATGACTCAGAAATCCTTTTGTCTCTTTCTATTCAGTACTGGAATTACTGGGATTACACTATCAAGCCAAAAATTTTACTTGGGTGCTAGGGATGAGCCTAGATTCTCATGCTTCTTTAACCAAATGAGGCCTCTCCCCATCTCAGAAAGTGATCCTTTCATATCTAAAAAATTCTTACTGGCCTTGGAAATAATAACCACACAAGTTTATAACATTGCTATAGAAACTGTTTTAATATTTATTACAGATATAATATTAATTAAAAAGTACTTTCTATAAATAAAATAAAAGCTATGTTTCTTCCCCTTCAAATCTTTGAACTCCACATACAAAATCTGGATTCAAAATTATCAATCAAATGGATTATAACTGACACAGGTGGCAAGACTGATTTGTAACTCAGGGTCCCATAAGAACAAGTGTCATATAACTCCAGAGACCTACTGTGAGCTGGACTCCTTGAAAGTCATTCAATACTGTCACATGGAAACCAAGGTTTTCACACTTTAAGCTTTGGAAGAAAGACCACACAAAAGCCATTCCACTATGAAAATAAAAATCTCTATTTATTGTAAAACTGATCTTGGTCAATAATATTGTGAAATCTTAACTAGAGTTTTTTAAGTAATAACTCAGAATTTGAGCTCATCAACATTTTTAAACCAATGAAAAAAGATATTGTGTCAACTACATAGACAATCCCTTGCAGTTTTTCATGGTTTCTTGGTTACTCATTCTGGTGTGTACAGTTGAACCCATGTTCCTTTGCAAGACTGTCATTCTTTTCTATTTTATTTCTTTAGATGACAGTAAATTAAGAAGCTAGAAGGTATTTTTAGTTTTTGCACCATTTATGATAAAAAGTAGAGTGGATTATCCTTTCCTTTGTATTTTAAAAGTAGAGTATTCTTTGTTTCTTTCAGATACATGGTATTGAAAGAGGGAACTCTGCCCAAACCTATTTTCTGATAATCTGTGTTTGAATCAGACTATTATTTACTAGCAAACTCTCTTGGCACCTCTAGCTTCTATTCTGTAAGAAAGAAGCTGTCATTTTAGCCCCATAAACTGTGGTATTTAAATTTAGCTCAATATAAGCTCTTCGAGAGATTATCAGACATCTAAACTGACAGATGCAAGGAGACCTTGTAAAGAAGTACTGAGGATGAAAGGAAGGTACCCACAGTAGGATAACAAACCAGCGACTTTGGTTTTATAAACTGTGCTAGAAGTGACAAGCCCATTAAATCACGTAATCATAGATTTATGTTTGCTGCAGAGCATAGACTTTCTTCAGTAGAGTATGTGCTGATTATTATGAGGAATGCATTGAGACAGATGCTGGAGGGCTATAAAATAAAAATCCATGAACATTTTTGCGTGGGTACGGTATGGCTGTATTTTTAAAGATAAAGTTATCAGCAAAATTGCTGCAATTGGAATACCTCTGCCATCCAAAAGTTTACATTCATCCTTACAATAATTTCAAAATAAAGACACATTTATCTCAGTATTTTGAATGCATTTTGTGCATGAATATATGAAATTGAAATGCTGCCATTTCTCAATCATCAGTGATAATGTTTTAATCCTACATATATGAGGTACTGGTTATTTATATCCTAAGCTTAAAATATTTTAGTAAACACTGCCAAGATTTTTTTGTTTGTCTTAATCCTAAAATGAGGAATATCAAGTAATGAGAATTGTAATTTAAAATTTATTGAGATCTTAAATAATAGGGTGGAGGGTTTCTTAAAGATTTTACTTTTTGTTAACTTTATTTTATTTTGTGTGCATCGGTATTTTGTTTTCCTGGTATTTCTGGAAGCCAGAAGAGGGTATCTGATCCTCTGGAACTGGAGTTGGTTTTGAGTTACCATGTGTGTCCTGTACCTAGGTCCTCTGCAAGAAAAGATAGTGTCTATTGCGGAGTTTCTCCTTCTGCCCCTAAATGTGACTTGTGATTCCTAAATGGTGTTCACATTGTACTTAAGCAGAAAATGTTCTCTAGGAATTCTGACTTAGTTTGCTAGATAGCAAGTCTTAAGTTCTTATAATTATTTTTAAGGAAAGAAAATACTACTAATAATACAACTGTAAACAAAAATGTTTCCTCATATTTTCGACTCCTTAAAGAAGCCTCAAAGATATAATCTATATAACCTAAGATTGAAAGTAGATTCAGTTTCTTCTAAAAAATCTGTATTTTTATTACTTTTACTTACGTACATTTGTGTATCTGTATAAGTGTATCGTGTGTATGTGTGTGTGTGTGTGTGTGTGTGTGTGTGTGCATGTGTGTGTGTGTGTGTGGGGGCATGTGTGTGACCACTGGGAGCAGGAAAAGTGTCAGGTCCCCTGCATCTATAGTTATAGACAGTTGTGAGCCAGTCTATCTACATGCCTACTGGTATACAGTTTTGGTTTACTTTCCACAACTCTGTACTCCTTTCTATGCCTCTGCCTAAATCTTTTTACCTATATAATATCCCTTCCATGTTCATATCACATGTGTTCTCTTAACCTCCCATCTTAAAACATCTTTTCCCATGCATTGTGCCTCAAATTAGACCAGTTATTGGTTGGCCACTACTACAAATTATAAACCACCATTATCCTAACACATCTTGCAGGCAAGACAGATTATAGATCAAAGGTTTTGTGGCTGTGTTGATGTCTCAGCCCCACGACTGGAAGCCTTGTGTGGTAACAGAAGGTGGGTAGTTCATGCTCCATATTCCCCATTACTAAGAATACTCACCAAGGCCACTCTCATAGATTCCTGGGAGTTCCCACTATGCTAGCTATTTCACAGCCCCCAAATGGCCTGCAATTCCAGTCATCTCTCCCCATGCTCTCTTCCTCATGACCCACAAACATATCCCTCTTTTTTCTATCTCCACCAATCCCCAGTACTTGCAAAATCTATTACTTCCCCTTCAAGTATAGATGTTGTGTCCCTCTTAGAACCCTCTTTGTTACTTAGCCTCTCTGGGTCTGTGGACCATAGCATGATTATCCTTTACTTAACAGCTAATATCTACTTATAAGTGAGTACATACAATATTTGTCTTTCTTAGTCTCTATTACCTCACTCAGGATGATTTTTTTCTAGTTCCATCCATTTTGCTGCAAATTTCATGTCAGTTTTTAACCTATAAGTAATATTCCATTGTGGAAATGTACCACATGTCCTCTATCCATTCTTTAATTGAGGGATATCTAGGTTGATTTCTTACAGTAGGATGGAACATTATTTGGGTATATGCCCAGGAGTTGTAGAACTGGGTCTTTATGTAAGGTTGATTCCCAATTTTCTGAGAACCCCTCATCTTGATTCTATAGTGCTTGTTTGCACTCTCACCAGCAATGAAGGAGAGTTTCCTTTGCTCCATATTTTCACTAGCAAGAGCTACCACTTTTGCATCGATATTCATAAGGGAAATTGGTCTGAAATTGTCTTTCGTTGTTGGGTCTTTGTGAGGTTTGGGTATCAGTAAAACTGTAGCCTCATAGAATGAATTGGGCAGTGTTCCTTCTGTTTCTATTTTGTGGAACAGATTTAAGAGTATTGGCATTAAGACTTCTTTGAAGGTCTGATAGAATTCTGTACTAAACCCATCTGGTCCTGGACTTTTTTTGGTTGGGAGAGTTTTAATGACTGCTTCTATTTCTTTAGGCATTATGGGAATGTTTAGATGGTTTATCTGATCCTGATTTAACTTTGGTATTTGATATCTGTCTAGAAACTTGTCCATTTCATCCTGATTTTCCAATTTTGTTGAGTATAGGCTTTTGTAGTAGGATCTGATGATTTTTTGAATTTCCTCAGAATCTGTTGTTATATCTCCCTTTTCATTTCTGATTTTGTTAATTTGGATACTGGTTAGTATGGCTAATGGTTTATCTATCTTGTTGATTTTCTCAAAGAATCAGCTCCTGGTTTTGTTGACTCTTTGTATAGTTCTTTTGTTTCCACTTGGTTGATTTCAGCCCTTAATTTGATTATTTCCTGCCTTCTGTTCTTGGGTGTATTAGCTTCTTTTTGTTTTAGAGCTTTCAGGTATGCTGTGAAGCTGCTGGTATATGCTTTCTCCAGTTTCTTTTTGGAGGCATTCAGAGCTATGAGTTTTCCCCTTAACACTGCTTTCATTGTGTCTCATGGGTTTGTGTATATTGTACTTTCATTTTCATTAAATTCTAGGAAGTCTTTCATTTCTTTCTTTCTTTATTCCTTAACTGAGTTATCATTGAGTAAAGTGTTGTTCAGCTTGCATGTGTATGTGGGTTTATGTTGTTGTTGCTGTTGTTGCCATTGAAGACCAGTTTTAATCCATAGTGATCAGATAGGAGGCATGGGATCATTTCAATCTTCTTATATCTGTTGAGGTTTGTTTTGTGACCAATAACAAAAAACCCAGGATAGCAAAAACTATTCTCAGTAACAAAAGAACTTTTGAGGGAATCAGCATCCCTGACCTCAAGCTGTATTACAGAGCATTAGTGATTAAAAACTGCATGGTATTGGTACAGAGACAGACACATAGATCAATGGAATAGAATTGAAGACCTAGAAATGAACCCATACATTTATGGTCACTTGATCTTTGACAAAGGAGCTAAAACCATCCAGTGGTAAAAAGACAGCATTTTCAACAAATAGTGCTGGTTCAACTGGCGGTCTACATGTAGAAGAATGCGAATTGATCCATTCCTATCTCCCTGTACAAAGCTCAAGTCCAAGTGGATCAAGTACCTCCACACAAAACCATATACACTGAATCTAATAGAAGAGAAAGTGGGGAAAAGTCTTGAACACATGGGCACAGGGGAAAAGTTCCTGAACAGAACACCAATGGTTTGTGCTCTAAGATCAAGAATCGAAAAATGGGACCTCATGAAGTTGCAAAGCTTCTGGGAGGCAAAGGACACTGTCAATAGGACAAAATGGCAACCTACAGACTGGGAAAATATCTTTACCAATCCTACATCTGTTAGAGGGATAATATCCAATATATACAAAGAACTCAAGATGTTAGACTCCAGGGAACCAAATAACCCTGTCAAAAAATGGGGACAGAGCTAAACAGAGAATTCTCAACCGAGGAAACTCGAAGGTCTGAGAAGCACCTAAAGAAATGGTCAACATCCTTAGTCATCAGAAAAATGCAAATCAAAACATCTTTAAGATTCTGCCTCACACCAGTCAGAATGGCTAAGTTCAAAAAATGAGGTGGCAGCAAATGCTCGCAAGGATGTGGCGAAAGAGGAACACTCCTCCACTGCTGGTGGGATTGCAAGCTGGTACAACCAGTCTGGAAATCAGTTAGGTGGACCCTCAGAAAAATGGACATAATACTTCCTGAAAACCCAGCTATACCATTCCTGGGCAAGACACATGTTCCACTCTGTTCATTGCAGCCATATTTATAATAGCCAGAAGCTGGAAAGAACCCAGATGTTCCTCAACAGAGGAATAGATACAGAAAATGTGTTACATTTACTAAATGGAATACTACTCAACTATTGAAAACAATGACTTCCTGAAATTTTTAGGCAAATGGATGGAACTTGAAAATATAATTCTGAGTGAGATAACTAAGTCACAAAAGATGGAACAAGGTATGTACTCACTGATAAGTGGATATTAGCCCAAATGTTTGGAATATCCAATATTCACTTCGCAGCAACAGTTGGACTGAGCGTGAGGTCCCAGATAGAGGAGTTAGAGAAGGAACTGAAGGAGCTGAGGGAGTTTGCAGCCCCATGGAGGGAGCAACAGTATCAACTGGCCTCACCCCCCACCCGCTAGTGATCTGGAGACTGGACCACTAACCAAAGAATACACATGGACGGACTCATGGTGCTGGTCATGTATGTTACAGAAGAGGGCCTGTTGGCCACCAGGGGGAGGAAACACCCTTTGGCCTGAGGGTGTTAGATGCCCCAGTATATGGGAATGCCAAGGAAGGCAAATGGGAATGGGTGGGTGAGTGGGTGGGTGGGGGAATATCCTCATAGTGGCAGGGGAGTGGGAAGGGGATAGATGGTTTCCAAAGTGAAGACCTGGAAAGGGGGAAATATTTGAAATGTAAATAAAGTTTAAAAAAAAAAAAGAAACTTAAAAAAAAAAGCTACCACTTGTGTTTTTTGATCTTAGCCTATCTTACAGATATAAGATGGGATATCAAGGTAGTTTTTGGTTTGCATTACCCTGATAGGTAAGGATGAACATTTTTAAGTGTTTCTCAGACATTTGAGACTCCTCTTGAGAATTCTTTGTTTAGATTGCTACCCCATTTTAATTGGATTATTTGATTGTTCATGTCTAGTTTCTTGAGTTATTTATATATTTTGAATATAAGCCCTCTAGTGGATGTGGAGTTGCTGAAAATCTTTCCCATATGTAGGGTGCAATTTTTTCCTATTGTCCATGTCCTTTGCCTTATAGAAGCTCTTCAGTTTCATGAGGTCCTCCTTATTAATTGAGCTATTGTTGTTCTGCTGACGAAGTTGTTCCCAATGTCAAAGCATTCAAGGCTATTCCTCACTTTCTTCTGCAGCAGGTTCAGTGCATCTGGTTTTATGTTGAGGTCTTTTATCTGCTTAATCTTCAGTTCCATGCTGGGTGATAAACCTGGATCTATTTGCATTCTTCTATATACTGATATCCAATTAAATCAACACCATTTATTGAAGATAATTTCTTTTTTTTCTATTGTCTAATTCTGGTTACTTTATCAAAAATCAGTTATACATTGATGTGTGGTCTGTGTCTTTGGTTCAATTCCATTCATCAGCCTGTTTTTATGCCAATACCATGCAGTTTTTATTACTATTGCTCTATAATACTGCTTAAAACCAGGGATGATGATACCTCTGGAAGTTCCTTTATTTTCCAGGTTTGTTTTAGCTATCCTGGGTATTCTGTTTTCCCATATGGAGTTGATCATTGTCCTGTCAATATCTGTAAATCATTGTCTTAGAATTTTGATGGATATTGAATTGAATCTGCAGATTGTTTTGGGGACACTGCCTGGATGATCCCGGACTATAGGATGGATGTCACAGAGATATAGGATTTAAAAATATTAGTAAAATGATTCTTAGTGATATTCTTCTGTATTCATAGATTTATGCCTAGCCAATTCATCATCAGAGAAGCTTTCTCTGGAAGCTTGTAGGAGCAGAGGCAGAAACCCATAATAAACATGGCAGAGAGTGGGTACAAATTGGAGATCTCCATTGGGTCCCTCCCTTTACTAGGAAGGGAACCTGGGAGAAGAGGGATAGGAAGAACTGTAGGAGCCAGAGAGTTTGGAGACACTAGGAAAACATGGCCCACAGAATCAACTAAGCAGGACTCCTAAGGCACTCACAGCGACTGAAAGGGTATTCAAGGAGCCTGTATGTGTTCGTGCTTTGTCCTCTGCCTATATTTTATTATTTGTTAGCTGGTATTTCTGTGGGACTCCTAACAGAGGGAGTGGAGGTATCTCTGACTCCTTTGCCTGCTGTTAGGACTCTCTTCTACCTACTGGGTGCTTTACCCCCAGCTGTCATATGGAATATTTTACCTAGTCTCATTGTAATTTAGCACGCTGTGTTTGTTTCTTATTCTTGAGAGGCCTGCTCTTTTTTTAAGGGAAACACAAGAGCAATGGATCTGGAGGAGAGTAGAGGTAGGAGAAGAACTAAGAAGAGCAGAGGGTGAGGATGCTGTAATATGGATGTATTGTATGAGAGAAGATTAAAAATCCAAAACAGCACCAAACTAAAGTAATAAAACCCTGCTTTTTATCTCCTCTCATTGTCCCTTTCTAGTTACCTGGCTTCTTATACATTTATTCCTACAGAGATACAAATATATACAAATTACCCCCATTGTACTGTTTAATGGGTTGTGGAGACGTGAAGAAATATTAAAATGCATATAATGCCATCTAAGCTGTGAACAGCGATGTGTAAAGCAAGTGGAGGAGTGACGTATGAAGAATGACAAGGAGCCAGACAGAAAAGGATGGGTGTGGATCTTTCGAGAGCCAGGAGCTAGCATGTGAAGAGGTAGTGTGTGGTTGCTGCATGGAAGTAGAGTAGTTTTTGTTAGTGCACAGAGTAAAGATGGTCATGTAGGATAGGATGACTCTAGCTATTGCCTAAAGTGAAATTATCAAATAGTCTCAAGAGAGAAGCATTATGATTTAACATACGATTCACAAAGAATTTTTGTTTACAAAACAGCTTGAGAGAGGCCAGTGAGATTCTATCATCACCAGCTGTGAGCTAAGAAATTTGGGTGAGAAGCAATGATAACTATCAGGACACCTAAAAAGTTACCGAGTTCTAAAACACACATTGTAGTTTGAGGACGTAATAACGAATTGTGGGGAATGGAGGCAAAATTGAGCCAGGCTGGCTCCTTACTTATCGGCTTTTAATTGCAAGCAAAGTCATAGACCAATGAGTCACACCATGTACCTGTCAGATGGCTGGTGGCAGGGAATGGATTAGGACTTGGCCTAAGAATCTGGAGGAAGAGTCTGGCATTTAAAATGATGGCTCTATTCAATCAACTAATTAAGCGATGCCTAGGCACCAAGGCCAATATGGCTGTAGGAAATCAAGTGTGAGAGAATAGAAAGTAAAAAGGCAACAGGGAACTAAGCTCTTAGAAGTTGTATATCATAAGAACAGTTTTCTATTTCAACATGAATAAGATGGTGAGCATTGGGATTTTGAGGAGTAAATACTTAAGATATTATAATAACTAATAGAACTTTTAAAAATATAAATTGCTGAAGAGAAAACTAGATCTGGGGATAGAGACTGAGAGCTCTAAGTCAGTAGTTGTGTACTAGTAGCTTGTGCCAAAATGTCATAATGTTTGTCTTGGAGGCAGGAAGCAGGGTACAATATCCCTACAATATTTGTAAGTGATGTGTAAATGATTTGCCTTTTTAAAAAAGGCAACAGTTTGATTATTTTAATCCCTTGTTCTCCTGAAGAAAACAGTTTACATCACATTTTGTGTTTTATTAAATCAGAACGCATTGAAATTAAAAGGAGTTGTCACATTTTGAGTACATGACATGTGGTGACACTACTTAATCTACTTGCTTGTGAACCTTTCTCTCTTCTGAAAAGCACTGAATATATAAAAATAAGAAAGTCCACCCATGTCACTCATCTTGCAACACAAATGTCACATTTCAAGTTTATGTCTGTCCCAGAATGGAAAGATGAGAGATTATTAGAGACGCTGCCTTCCTTGGAGGATAATTTAAAGTTGAAAATGTGAGAAAAGAAAAGAGCAAAAAATAAAGCCACAATAATATACTGGATAGTAATATTACTCTAAGGAAATATTGGAATTATTTTACATATAATAGTGATGCTCTAAATTATTTTTAAGTATCTTTGGAAGTCTGTATTGAAATATAGATAATGAGTTGCAGGATGTCTGTGTATGCATGTGTGTATATCTCAGGAGTGGGAAATAATTCATATTAAATAAGATAGCACGTGAATTGTAATTAACTATGCTGAAAGTTAGGTCCTTGTTTTGGTATATTTTCTGCTATGCAGAAGTTATATATAAAAAAGTCTTTTAAATGACTTTTATGTGGCCACACAAAGCAATTTCCCAGAGGCCATCTTACAGTGAGATAATCAAAGGTAAATCATCTCAGCCTAGGTAGGGCACACGTGGAGAAATTCAATATTCTAAATTCCTAGGATTAGTTGCACTCACATGACAATAAATATTAATGAAATCCAAAATATCAGCTTGAATTAGAGCCACCTTTTCTATGACCAGAATTCGTTCCTTGATATGCATCATATATCAAGTTAGAATGGAACAGATGTAAAGAGGACAGAGAAAAGGGGGCATATTCCATGTTGCTTTAGGTTTTATCATCTGTCTTTAATGAGAACTGTGTGCCTTTTCTGCTCCTCAGTGAAGGGCTCCGTTTATTGGCTTGAAAAGATAGTATCATTCTCCAAAGCTGTGGATTGTGCTGGCATACACTTAGTGGTCAAATTGTAGAGATAGCTTTAATCATATTCTACATTTAAACTGCACAAAAGTTGTTAAACAAATCTATTGGTTAAATAACTGAATTAAAGTGTGAAAATAATGCACCCATGTGTTAATTTCCTTTGTTTATAAATCCATCTCACTTGTCATTCAATTTTTTTGAAGTTGTATGAGACTCTACAGACAACACACCAGACAGACTCACATAACTAAAATCTAATGACAAACCAAAATAACAATTTCTTCTTAGGCCAACTTGATGAGCTAATAAGTTTACTGGAGTTACTGCAGGAGTTTGGATAAATATTTACTTATAGAACTAGGAATAGCATCATCAGTAAAAATTGAATCCTAACACGGGTGATGCTTTGCTTTAATTCTGTAGCTCTCTTTACAACGTGAGGACTGTTTAACAAGTCAGAGTTCCACTTCCAGGGAGCTGGTCTGGTTAGAACTTTCCTTTCTAAGGTGTAGTTTACTACTTCTATAACCTTGGAAAAGCTCTCTGTGAAACTTAGTTTTAGGAAATTTTTTTTTTAATATACTTTATTTACATTTCAAATGTTTCCCCCTTTCCAGATCTCCCCTTTGGAACCTCCCCATTCCCTCTCCTTTACCCCTGCCACTATGGGAGTATTCTCCCACCCACCCACCCATCCACTCTTGTCTTCCCTCCTTGGCATTCTCCTATACTGGAGGATCTAACACCCTCAGGCCTAAGGGCCTCTGCTCCCCCTGATGTCTAACAAGACCCTCTTCTGTTGCATATGTGGCCAGCACCATGGGTCTAGGTTTCAGTCTCTGGGAGTATCGAGGGATCAGGCCAGTTGCAACTGTTGCTCCCTCTCTGGGGCTGTAAACTCCCTCAGCTCCTTCAGTCCCTTCTCCAAGTTAGTTTTAGGAAGTTCTTGAGACTTGAAAGGTTTGTCTACTTATGAGTCTCTAGAGCCTCCCTTCTTCCTTCTGCTGAGAATATTTAAATTTAAGTCCCAGATGCCAGGGACCCAAGAGGTTCCCTGGACCCAACAGGGAGGTCGTTAACCGAAATACCCAACAAAGGGGAGATATAACCTGTAGAGACCATATCCATATCCAGTGGATAGGCATGGTCCCCAGTTGAGGGATGGGGCCACCCACCCACCACAAAAATGTTAATCTGGAATTCTTCTTTTCAAAAGGAAAAGCAGGGACAAAGAGTGGAGTAGAAACTGAAGGAAAGACCATCCAAAGACTATCCCACCTAGGGATCCATCCCATCTGCTGACACCAAACCCAGACACTATTGCTGATGCCAAGAAATGCTTACTGACAGGAGCCCAGTATTGCTGTCCCTTGAGAGGCTCTGCAAGAGACTGACAAATACAGATGCAGACGTATACAGCCAATCCTTGGACTGAGCATGGGGGACCCTAATGGGGAAGTTAGGTTGAGGACTCTAGGAGCTGAAGGGGTTTGCAACCTCATAGGAAGAACAGCAATATCAACCAACCAGACCAACCAAAGATCCCAGGGACTAAAACACCAACCAAAGAGTACACAGGTGGTACCTATGGCTCCAGCTGGATAGATAGCAGAAGATGGCCTTATCTGGCATCAGAGAGAGGGGAGCCCCTTGGTCTTGTGGAGACTTAATGACTCAGGATAGGGGAATGGTAGTTGCTGAGGAAGGCATGGGTCAGTGGGGGAGCACCCTCATACAAGCAGGGGCAGGGAAGAGGGTGTAGGAGACTTGTGGAGGGGAAATTGGGAAGCAGAATAACATTTGAAATGTAAATAAATAAAATAACCAATAAGAAATAAGTTTGGTGGAAGTTGCTAAATAATAGGTAGTTTCTATGATCTTTATTCATACTTATTTCTTGTCTAAGAAA
The DNA here is from genome assembly GCA_019843965.1 of Rhynchomys soricoides. Taxonomy (NCBI): domain Eukaryota; kingdom Metazoa; phylum Chordata; class Mammalia; order Rodentia; family Muridae; genus Rhynchomys; species Rhynchomys soricoides. Next base: position 3,145,310 of record JADRCH010000169.1, on the reverse strand, counting down.
CACAAACATGGTGGACAGATATGTTTCCCTTTGCAGGTCACTTGATGAAAGATGATTGGGATGAGCCATAGTTTGGTAATTGTGGTCCCTTTTTTTCTGACTATAATTCATTCGCAATTATTTCTAATTACAGAGGTGAGATAAAAGATTATGTGTATATATATATATATATATATATATATATATATATATATATTACTATAGAGCATAATGCTACATGAATATCATTTTGAAGCTACACTAATCTCTTTAAGTTCTATGAATGAGAGGTCAGGAATGATGACAATGGGTTGATGTCAGGTTGTTTTTGTGTGTAATTTGGGGTTCTCTACACACATCTAGTTCATTACAGCTAATGACTGGAGTCAATTCCATATAGCTATAGGATATTCCCTTGTAGGATGGCAGATTGTGCTTGCACTAAGCCTTCCTGGTCATTCTTCCTTCCTGGTAGCCAGCATTCCTCATCTCTGAAATCAGTAATGGAACACTACTCATTGCTGTCCTTTGTACTCTCAGGGTTATCTTTCTGTTTTTGCTATGTAAACTTCTCTTCTTTTAGGACTTATATAGTTAGATAATACCCATCAACTTCTTTCTATATTCCAGATTGGTTCCCATATAAATAAATAACAATCTCAATACTACTAAAATTTTTTATAAGCTAATAGTAGTTTAATAAATGGGATGGCACAGTTTGTGTAATTAACTGTCTACCACAGTTATCTTAGTCCACAGCTGAGAATCTGCATCTAAAATTCTATTCTTTACTTCACACTAAATTTACTGATTCATAACATTTCTCTTTTTTTGAGAACAATTTCCTTTCTATAGGAAAGAGATTAGTTGCAATAATGGTGTTTCTACATAGAGGTCTAAAGCCATAAACCTCAAGGACTCCCAAGGTTATACTTGTATTGCTTTTGAGAATATATATGATTCACTATTTAATTATGAATTTCTATAAAATTTATTTTGTATGTATTTTCCATATAATTACAACAAACTGTATATAAATTCTACAAATATAGAAGTACTTGAATATACAATCATGATTTTTATATTTTTCCTGGGTTCCTTTGGTCTTAACATGAAAACTGAGAATAAATCTATATATTTAAAATACTCAAATAGAATAAAATATTGAGGATTGCTAACTTATCTATATAAGTTGTCTCTTGGTTATATACTGGCATGATGTTCACCTCATCACTTTATATGTTTTGGAAAAAATTGACAAAAGTATTACATATTCCTTATAGTTATTATAGAAGTGATTGTCTACATGGAACAAATTCCATTTTTCATAATCCAGTGATAACTATTATTAAAATTTTATTTAGATTTTTCTGAGTGTTTCATTATACATATATTTGTATATTTAAAGTATGAGATATTTGCTTTGTTTATTGTAATGAATTAATCATCTTAAGAGGAATAATTCAATGTAACTTAGTCCATTTGTAAGTTGTGAAAGTATCATTTTTGTCTAGTTCCAAAGCATTTCCTCACTTTAATAAAAGATCCCACATACAACAAGCACTCATTCTCTCCTCTCCTTCAAGTTACTTGTCACAGAACTACATTCCATCAATAATGTTAACTCTACATATACAATATAAATGGAATCCTACAATGGTTTTGCCTGTGTTTGGATTCTTTCTCTTAGCATAACTGGTGTGTTTGTGTGTGTGTGTGTGTGTGTGTGTGTGTATGTGTGTATGTGTGTTCATGTGAGTGTGTTCATGTGAGTGTATGTTTACACATGTGTGGACACACACGTGGCTATCAGATTAATATTGATGTCTTCCTTTATCATTTTCACCTTTTAAAATGGATTATATATATATACATATATATATATATATAAAATTTTATTTGTAAATATTACTGTTTCACCTTCATGTCTATATGAATATCACCTGTATCTCTTGAATCGTAGCTATGGATAGTTACCAATATTTGTGAGCCACCATACAGTGCTGGGAATCAAACCCATGTCCCCTGGAAGAACAATCAGTGTACTTGGCTTCTGGGTCATAACCCTAGCCACTTTACCTTATTTTTTGAGATGTTAGCTTTCACTGTACCAGGATCTCACATTTGCCTCTCTTTCTCTCTCTCTCTCTCTCTTTTGAGACAGGGTCCCTACTATCCTGGAACTCATTATTTAGACTAGGTTGGATGGCTACTGAACCCTGAAGAGTCACTAGTTTCCTCTTCTCCAGCACTAGGATTACATGCATGCATCACCATGTCAGACATTTTTATGTGGGTTGTGGGTACCAAACCCAAGTCCTGATCCAAGGCAAGCATTTTCCTGAATTGACTATCTTTCCAGCTTAGCTTTTATTCCCTTTAGTGATTAAATGGTATTCACACCAACATTACAAAATGTTTACTCTTCCACTCAGTTACTAATCCCATTTTCTCTTAAAGGGAAAATGGAGGGGTGCTGAGGAGGGCATATCTCAGTAGGTAAGCATTTGCCATGTGAGTTTGAATTCCAAGACTCCATGTTTAACAATACATAAAGTGTGAGTCGCTATTATACCAATATTCCTATAAGGGGTTGGGTGGTGGAGAGAGCAGACTCCTCTGAAGTGTATGGGCCAGAAAACATGGCTTACATAGTGGGGGAAAAAAAAAACCTGTCACAAACTATGTGATAAGTAAGGGTTAAAATACTGTTATCTGAGGTTATCTTTTGATCTTGCAATGTGTGTTGTGGCACATCCATGGCTGCATTTACACACACACACACACACACACACACACGCACACAGATATACCATGATCTGCCATTATTCACTGTTTAAAAATACATTATTTCAGTGTCAACAATAAGACTCATTGGGTAAAGGTACTTGATATTCAAGATTAATGGCCTGAGTTCAATCCCTAGAACTCAAAGTGAAAGAACAGACAGAGCCAAGTTCCAAAAGAAGTCTTTTGATGTCTACATCCAAATTGTTGAACATGTATACCCAGACTCATATGCAAACACAAATACACATAAAATAACTAGAAAATCAGACCTTTTAGATATATAATAAATCAATGAAAATCAATGAAAACTTCAGTTCATTTCTTCTTTTTTCTTCCATATATAAAAATGGACATTATTTATTTGACATATACATATCATAGTGTACATATGTTATGTAATATATATTCAGTATAAGAATATTTATATATGCATATTTATATTTAACAAAAATAGTTAATTTTTTTTTAATTTCTTTATTGGATTTTTTAAAATTACATTTCAAATGTTATCCCCTTTCCCAGTTTCCCCCAGATACCCCCAAAACTATTCCCCTCCCCCTGTTTCTATGAGGGTGTTCCCTCACTCATACACTCACTCCTGCCTGCCTGCCTTGGCATTCCCCTACACTGGGGCACTGAGCCTTTGCAGGACCTAGGGCCTCTTCTCCTATTGATGTCCCACAAGGCCATCCTCTGCTACATATGAAGCTGGAGCCGTGGGTTGCTCCCTGTGTACTCTTTGGTTGGTAGTTTAGTCCCTGGGAGCTCTGAGGGTTCTGGTTGTTTGATATTGTTCCTCCTATGGGGTTCCAAACCTTTTCAGCTCCTTCAGTCCTTTTTCTAACTCAACCATTGGGGACCGCATGCTCAGTCCTATTGCTGGCTGCCAGCATCTGCCTCTGTATTTGTAAGGCTCTGGCCGAGCCTCTCAGGAGACAGCTATAACAGGCTCCTTTCAGCAAGCACTTCTTGGCATCCACAATAGTGTCTGGGTTTGGTGACTGAATATGAGATGGATCTCCAGGTGAGGCAGTCTTTGGATGGCCTCTCCTTCAGTCTCTGCTACACACTTTGTTTCCATATTTCATCCCATAAGTATTTTGTTCCTTCTTTTAAGAAGGACTGAAGCATCCACATTTTGGTCTTCTTCTTGAGCTTCGTATGATCTGTGAATTGTATCTTGGGTATTGCGAGCTTTGGGGCTAATATTCACTTATTAGTGAGTAAATACCATGTTTGTTCTTTTGTGACTGGGTTACTTCACTCAGGATGTTATTTTCTAGTCCCATCCATTTGCCTGTGAATTTCATGAAGTCATTGTTTTTAATAGCTGAGTAGTATTCCATTGTGTAAATGTACCACATTTTCTGTATCCATTCCTCTGTTGAAGGACATCTGGGTTCTTTCCAGCTTCTGGCTATTATAAATAAGGCTGCTATGAAAATAGTACAAACCTCAATTCAAATAATTCTGATCTATAAGCAAGTTTGAGTATAAGAAATATTTTTCCGTCTCATCTTTTTCTAGCTAGTTTTCTAGGCATCATGGTCCAGCAGTAAATGTCATCACTGTAATAAAAGTGATGTTTACTACTGTTACATTTTACCTTCTCCATGTAATATGTGCTTTCTTGACTGTATATTTTACATACCAAACTTATAGTACTGTAATTTTATAGAAATGATGACTTTGAGTAATCTAAACATCTAATTTAATAATTAGTGTAACAAACTAGGAACCATCCAAATTTACTAATGTTTAAAAGTTATCAGAATGTTAGATGAATAAGGTGAATAGGAATAATAAGCATAAAATAAAACAAGTCTAAGAATCTAGCTGGAAGATTATGGGCTAAAATAAGTTAAAACTTGTACTCCACATTTTACAAATAACCCAACATATAATCAGTTTCTCTTTAACTCAGCACACCATACTTATGGTCATTATTAATTCTAGGTATAAAATTTAAGTGTAACTTCCAGGGAAGGTATGTGAAGACTGGGAAGACATTGGGGTTGGCAGTAGTTGTGTGATTATTTTGCAATATGAATAATAATCATAGGAAAGGAAACATGCTATAATTACATATACGCATACCCTTTATGAGAGGTAGAGGGTAGCAAAGAAAGATTTTGAACTGATAACCAGAAGTGAATTGAATTATTGGAGTAGTGAAAATGAGAACATTCTGCTAAAAGGTCCATAAATATGAGCCTATTTAGCTAAATTTTGATATTACCCGAAAGACATTTGGTATACGTTCACATACTAAAGTTCTTTCCTAAATCCAAGTTCCTTTTATTTCAAAATAGGACAGATGAAATGTTTTGTAATTTTATCACAGCTTAACCCAGACATAACTCTCACTGGGGCACTGATAACCCTGTAAGCTGCTAGTTAAATTGGTCGGTCTCATTTAATGGCACATTTTGATTCCTTTAAGCATGGAGTTCTGGCCCTTCTTTAAAGAGGCAATTATGCTGAATGTGTTTATAGAAATCTGTGAATTTTCCCCAAGTTTTATCATTTGTTCGGCAATATACATTTTTGCCTTGGGCTATTCAGATATTTTTCTCATCATTATATCTTTTTACTTTTGCATGGGCACTCTAAGAGAACAAGCCAAATTTGAATGTATCAAGAATTGATAGTGATTTTGACAGTGCTAAGGACAATAGTGATTAACTCAATTAATATTTTACACCCTGAAGTAAACTCTTCTGAGCTCTCATGGGAATTTTTACACCTTATTTCCCCCATTATAATTTATTTTCATCATTCTGTAATAAAAATGTCCTTGTCAGAGTTTAGATAGATCATTCTTTAGGTTTACTGAAAACTGATGATGTGTGCACTGTCTTCCTTTCACACAGGAAGTAACAAATTCCTCTTGATTGACAGATATTCACTGTCTGGCAGTGCTTTAGATTTTGATCTTTGTTATGACACGAAGAAATGTTTGCTGAGTTGGTGCTATGTTGAGTCTTTCTGTTGAACTCCTAATTGCATTTTGTCACTTCTATTAATTACTGGATTATCTTTTCCTTTAATATGGGTAAACGTGGTGATTGAGTTAGATAAAAATATGTAGTTCACATACTACATATTTTAAAAAGCTACATAGTTCAAAAGCTAGGGGAGCTTTTGTCTATGATTTATACTTTTGATTTGTTTGAGACAGATTGTATCATATATTTCTATTTTCTTATAACAATAATCTTTTGTATGAGGAGAACTCATTTGTACTCACTTGTTGACAATAATTTTTGCCTAATATGTATATTGTTTAAGATGATTCAAGTCTTCTAGAGAAATACATTATATAAAGAGTTCACCATTCTATGTGTAACTCACAGAACAGTGCCAGGGATATACTAAAATATGCTCATTTTAAGGACTAGATTTTTGGTAAAGGTGGTACTTGTGAGGTTAAGAATACCAGTAAAACTAACCTGTCCTGAGGAAGAAACTTAACACACCAGGCAATTTATTCTGTCCTGTGGCCCAATGAAAACTTAAACGGTAGGCTTTCAAACTCAGTACTCATTTTCTTCTCTGTTTCAGCCATTTACACATGGTAACCTTACAGAAGTCACTTAAGTGACAAGAGTCATAACTTCATCAATAAAATAGAAATATTTAATTTACAAGATTAAAGATTAGATGAAGTGAGCCTTCCAGTTTTCATCTATGGCTGGGGCCCTCAGGCTGGATCACAGGGATCCATAGCCAAATAGCGCCAGGAGAAAGCTAGCCTGCCAGGAGTGTGGACAAGTCCATGAGTGGAGGTAAGACAGGCAACACTGCTCAGCGGGACCCGCTCAAAAACCTCATGACACAGGGACTGAAGAGTGGTCTTCTGGTTTCCTTCTGTGGCTGGGGAGCTGATCCTGTGACACAGGGCTCCATATTCAAATAATGCCAGGAAAGAGCTGGTCTGCCAGGAGTGCTGACACACATTCGAGCACAGGCAAGATCACCCTTCTGTTCAAAATCCTGGATCAAGAGGGACCCTTGCAGAGCCACCAGGAAACAGGAACCAAAGAACAGCTGGGGACAGAATCCTTCTGGTTTCTGTCTGCACCCCAGAACTGACTCTGTACCACAGCTCTCCAAAGCCAAATTCATCTCAGAGACAGCTGGTCTCCAAGGAGAACTAACACAGAGGCTTGCTGGAGGGACAAGCCACAGTCAGAGAGAGCATGACCAGCTAACACCAGAGATAAACATATGGTGAAAGACAAGGGCAAGAACTTAAGGAACAGAAAACAAGTCAACTTGGCATCATCCCCATTCTCCCAAAACAGCGAGCCCTGGACACCCCAACACACTGGAAAAGCAAGACTCAGATTTAAAAATCGCATCTCATGATGATGATAGAAGATTTTAAGAAGGAAATAATATTTCCCATAAAGAAATATAAGAGATCACAGGTAAACAGCTAGAAGCCCTTAAAGAGGAAACACAAAAATCTCTTAAAGAACTACAGGAAAATACAATCAAACAGGCCAGGAAAATACAATCAAACAGGCAAAGGAAATGAAGAAAACCATCCAGGATCTAAAGATAGAAATAGAAACAATAAAGAAATCACAAAGGGAGACAACCCTGGAGATAGAAAATCTAAGAAAGAGATCAGGAGTCATAGATGCAAGCAAGCATCACCAACAGAATACAAAAGATAGAAGAGAGAACCTCAGGTGTGGAAGATATCATAGAAAACATTGATACAACAGTTAAAGAAAATGCAAAATGCAAAAAGTTCCTAACCCCAAACTTGCAGGAAATTCAGGACACAATGAGAAGAACAAACCTAAGTATATTAGGTAGAGAAGAGAGTGAAGATTCCCAACTTAAAGGGCCAGTAAATATCTTAAACAAAATTATAAAAGAAAACTTCCCTAACCTAAAGAAAGAGATGAACATCAACATTCAAGAAGCCTTCAGAACTCAAAATAGATTGGAACAGAAAAGGAATTCCCCCTGTCACTAATAGTCAAAACACCAAATGCACAAAACAAGGAAAGACTGTTAAAAGCAGTAAGGGAAAATGGTCAAGTAACATATAAAGGCAGACCTATCAGAATTACACCAGACTTCTCACCAGAGATTATGAAAGATCCTGAGAAGATCTCATACAGACCATAAGAGAACACACATGCCAGCCTAGGCAGCTATACCCAACAAAACTCTCAATTACCATAGATGGTGAAATGAAGATATTCAAATTTAAACAATGTGTTTTCAAAAACCCAGACCTACAAAGGATAATAGATGGAAAACGCCAATACAAGGAGGGAAACTACACCCTAGAAAAAGCAAAAAAGTAATCTTTCAACAAACTCAAAAGAAGATAGCCACACAAACATAAAAATAACAACAAAAATAAGAGGAAGCAACAATCACTATTCCTTATTATATCTTAACATTAATGGACTCAATTCCCTAATAAAAAAATCCATAGAGAAACAGATTGGATACATAAACAGGACTCAGCATTTTGCTGCATACAGGAAATGCACCTCAGAGTTAAAGACAAACACTACCTCAGAACAAAAGGCTGGAAAACAATTTTCCAGGAAAATGGTCCCAAGAAACAGGCTGGAGTAGGCATTCTAATATCAGATAAAACTGACTTTTCAACCAAAGTCATCAAAAAAGATAAGGAAGGACACTTTATATTCATCAAAGGAATCATCTACCAAGAAGAACTCTCAAATCTGAACATCTATGCTCCAAATGCAAGGGCACTCATATTCATAAAAGAAACTTTACCAAAGCTCAAAGCACACATTGCTTACCTCACACAATAATAGTGGGAGACTTCAAAACCTTACTCTCATCAATGCACAGATCTTGGAAACAAATTAAACAGAGACAAAGTGAAACTAACACATGTTATGGACCAAATGGATTTAACAGATATCTATAGAACATTTCATCCTAAATGAAAAGAATATACCTTCTTCTCATCACCTCATGGTACCTTCTCCAAAACTGATCATAAATCAGTTATAAAACAAACCTCAATAGATATAAGAAGATTGAAATAATCCCATGTCTCCTATCAAATCACTATGGATTAAGGCTGGTCTTCAATGGCAACAAAAACAACAGAAAGCCCACATACACATAGAAGCTGAACAATGCTCTCCTCAATGATAACTTGGTCAAGGAAGAAATAAAGAAAGAAATTAAAGACTTCTTAGAATTTAAAGAAAATGAAAGTACAACATACCCAAAACCATGAGACATACAATGAAAGCAGTGTTAAGGGGAAAACTTATAGGTCTGAATGCCTCCAAAAAGAAACTGGAGAGAGCATATACCAGCAGCTTCACAGCATACATGAAAGCTCTAGAACAAAAAGAAGCTAATACACCCAAGAGGAGTAGCGTGCAGGAAATAATCAAACTCAGGGCTGAAATCAACCACGTAGAAACAAAAGAACTATACAAAGAGTCAACAAAACCAGGAGCTGGTTCTTTGAGAAAATAAACAAGATAGATAAACCATTAGCCATACTAACCAGAGGGCACAGAGACAGTATCCAAATTAACAAAATCAGAAATGAAAAGGGAGATATAACAACAGATTCTGAGGAAATTCAAAAAATCATCAGATCCTACTACAAAAGCCCATACTCAACAAAATTGGAAAATCTGGATGAAAAGGATAAGTTTCTAGACAGATACCAAATACCAAAGTTAAGTCAGGATCAGATGAACCAGATAAACAGTCCCATAACCCCTAAAGAAATAGAAGCAGTCATTAAAAGTCTCCCAAACAAAAAAAGCCCAGAACCAGATGGGTTTTGTGCAGAATTCTATCAGACCTTCAAAGAAGACCTAATACAAATACTCTTCAAATTATTCCACAAAATAGAAACAGAAGGAACACTACCCAATTCATTCTATGAGGCCACAGTTACACTGATTCCAAAACCTTACAAAGACCCAACAAATAAAGAATTTCAGACCAATTTCTCTTATGAATATCGATGCGAAAATACTCAATAAAATTCTTGCAAAACAAATCCAAGAACACATCAAAATGATCATTCACCACTATCAAGTAGGCTTCTTCCCAGGGATGCAGGGATGGTTCAATACCTGCAAATCCATCAGTCAACGTGTCCAAGAATGCGAATTGATCCATTCCTATCTTCCTGTACAAAGCTCAAGTCCAAGTGGTTCAAGGACCTCCACATAAAACCAGATACATTAAATCTAATAGAAGAGCAAGTGGGGAAAAGTCTCGAACACATGGGCACAGGGGGAAAGTTCCTGAACAGAACACCAATGGCTTATTCTCCAAGATCAATAATCGACAAATGGGACCTCATGGAATTGCAAAGCTTCTGGAAGGCAAAGGACATAGTCAATAGGACAAAACGACAACCAACAGATTGGGAAAATATCTTTACCAATCCTACGTCTGTTAGAGGGCTAATATCCAATATATACAAAGAACTCAAGAAGTTGGACTCCAGAGAACCAAATAACCCTGTCAAAAAATGGGGAACAGAGCTAAACAGTGAATTCTCAACTGAGGAAACTCAAAGGTCTGAGAAGCACCTTAAGAAATGTTCAACATCCTTAGTTATCAGGGAAATGCAAATCAAAACAACCCCGAGATTCCACCTCACATCAGTCAGAATGACTAAGATCAAAAACTTAGGTGACAGCAGATGTTGGCGAGGTTGTGGAGAAAGAGGAACACTCCTCCATTGCTGGTGGGATTGCAAACTGGTACAACCAGTCTGGAAATCAGTTTGGCAGACCCTCAGAAAAATGACCATAATACTACCTGAGAACCCAGCTATACCACTCTTTGGCATATACCCAGAAGATGCTCCAACATGTAATAAGGACACATGCTCCACTATGTTCATAGCAGCCATATTTATAATAGCCAGAAGCTGGAAACAACCCAGATGTCCCTCAACAGCAGAATGAATATAGAAAATGTGTTATATTTACACAATGGGATACTACTCAGCTATTAAAAACAATAACTTCATGAAATTCCTAAGCAAACGGATGGATCTTGGAAATATCATCCTGAGCAAGGTAACTCAGTCACAAAAGAATGACCTTGGTATGTAGTCACTAATAGGTGGATGTTAGCCCAAACATTCGGAATTCCCAAGATTCAATTTATAGCAACCTTTGGACTGAGTGTGGGGTCCGCGATCGAAGAGTTGGTGAAGAGACTGAAGGAGCTGAGGGAGCTTGCAGCCCCATGGAGGGAGCAACAGTGTCAACTGTCCTGAACCCCTAGTGTTCCTGGAGATTGAACCACCAACCAAAGAATTCACATGGAGGGACCCATGGTGTTGGCCACATATGTGAGGAGAGATTTGTTGGCCATTAGTAGGAGGAGAGGCTCTTGGGTCAAAGTGTGTTAGTTGTCCCAGTGTAGGGGAATGCCAGGGAGGGAAGACAGGAGTGGGTGCGTGGGTAAGGGAATACCCTCATAGAAGCATGGGGAGAGGGGATGGGATAGGGGGTTTCCAAAGGGAGACCTGGAAAGAGTAATACATTTGAAGTATAAATAAAATCTCAAAAAAAGAAAAAAAGATTTGATGAAGCTATCTATGTGATGTGCAAACATAGCACATGGTATCTGTGAAGCATACTACACATGAGGGCACTAAAATACCTGAGTTCAGGGTGTTAATTAAGCTTTGACTCATTAATTCTTATTATTAATATATGCATTTTCCAATGTGAATCATTGCTAAACCTGTGTCAGCTCCTATGTCCACTTTGTTTCTAGTTTATTTTATTTTAAGATGCTGAGCTTTAGAAAAAACTTGAACATAAAAACATGGATGCAAAAAATCAATAAAATCAACTATTCTAGAGAAATGTTTTCAGTTGCTTAATGATCTAATGGGAAAAATGTTCATTGTGTACCAACAGTATTTCAACCATATTATAATAGTGTTATAGCTTTTGGATAATCTTGACTTTTGCAAGAAATACTTGTTAGTTAGGACAGTAAAATAATGGCATCTGTTGCAATATCTTTGTAATTATTTTGTTTTATTTTTTTATTTCTCTGTGGCAGAAGAGCAACAGCCCAACCAGGTGAAGCTGCAAGTGTTGTATTTGGGATTTTATGTGTAAGAACACATAAAATTGTTTGTGTAGCTGTGTATTCATAAACTGAAGTTATAGTGTTTAAACTTGCACTCAATTGTAGATAAGTATATTTTACAAACCAAGAAATATGTAACACATCCAGTAAAGTATTAAGTGAAGAGATCTGAATATTAAAAAGGGTTTTGTTAATGCAGAGGGACCTATAAAATGCTGCATAAAGTTATTAGATAAACCAATTTTTATACCTTTTCATAACCCATACGTCATTTTACACTTTCTTAGGTTTCATACATATTCATTGATTATCTAAGCTAAGAAAATTTTACTTTTTATTACTTATTAGTTCAGTTATTATCATAATTTGTATGTATAGCCTAAAATATTCAAGAATGTTAAGCATTTAAATATATTACACTTTCAAAAATTGGGAATAAAAAATATGATGAGTTAAATAATCAGTGCTATTATTCTAGTATTACATTTTCACATAAGGGATCAGAGGTAGCAAAATCTATGCTATCCACATTTCCATTTAAGTGATATTCACTAGAGATCCTAACAATATATCATAAGAGATGTTTACTTTTTTAGAATTTATCTAATTTGTAAGGTCTTTAAAAGACCTTAAAAATTTAAAATCATCCATATTGTAAACACATCCAGCTCATCTGCTTTACTGCTTCATTGCTTTGCATCTGAATTCGCAGTTAACTTCTCACCATTAAACTTTGTGTTTACAAGAGCATCAGCATGATTAATTTGTCTCTGACAGTCTCGTGATGTCTCGAAGTCTCATGATGACTCAAAAGTGCCAGCTATGCTGAGATAAAATACAAGCCTATTCAATTATTGGTTAATTATATGGGAGGAAATAACTGAACAGGTCTGGCATTTGCTTGGGCTCCCACAGACATCACTATCATCTGCAGTTGATTAGTCTGAGATGGATTCAACTCAGTGATTCATTCCTGCAGGCCTTCTCAATATCATTCACACAGAGAATTATTCTAAGGACATAAAAAACATTAGCAGTAAGGAACAAGCATCCAAAAAATATCTTTGCTTGAACTTGGTTTTGTATCTTACTGGTTAAATCAAGTCATACAACTAAGTCCATGAATCACTGTGATAAAACATCAGTCAAAAATGAGCAGTCAAGGTAGGTATTTGTATGCATGAGTTAATTAATAAAGATATTAATAATAATCTACTGAAATTTAGCTTTATATTTCTTACTATACTACTAACTGTGGTTTAGATAATTCTTATTATAGAGTAAAACAATTAAAAAGAAAAATAGAAATACCTCTTTTAACTTGAATTATGTTTGATTGATGCCATGGAATTTATTTCCTTAGTAACTGTCCCCTGTAGCAATAAGACGTTCCTACTGACAAGTGTGTCACAGTATTGTTTGAAAACTTGAACTTCTCCTCTGTATACCTACAATACTATATTATATACTTGAGAACCATAGCCAGTATATTTTTTAACAGAAAATTAACTTCATGGAACAAGTAAAACACCAAATCAAGATCCTCAAAATTAGAAAAGTAAATACTTTTAGTGAAAGTTTATGCACACTACACATTGTTATAATTCACATTTCTGATGTGATATTCAGATATGTAAATGTTGGACATTTTACAAAATTCTCATCATATATAGTGAATGACTGTTGAGTGGTAACATTTCAAACAATAAATGGGTAATATTTTGGTGAGAAATTTTAAGTACTATGCTATTATATACTTAAATCTAAACCAATCTTGTCATATTTTCCATTCTATTCATTGTTCATTCATCCACCAAATTCTATTTCCTGACTAGAGTTATATGATAAATTAAATGACTGAAAAGAAAAAAGAATAATAACTCATAAATCATGGGAAAATAATATTCTCTGCAGGAAAAAATATGGATTGAATGAATTAGGTATCTTTTCAGGTCACAAGTGTGGGTCAATTATTTAAAATAGCCCTGAAAACATACATACAAGTTACATTATATAAACTGAGCATGTTGTATATATGCATTTAAAAATACTCATTTATTTCAAAGGAGAGTGAAAGACTGGTGTAATTGCAAGCTGTAGAACAAGTTCTTATAGGAAAGATCTGTCCCAATTATAAGCAGGATACCCAGATCTCTATATGAATTCATTTATTTTTACTTATTTTATTTTTTGAGGTTATAATATAATTACATAAATATAATTTCCAATTTTTTATTCCCTTCAAACTCTCCCATATATCACTTCTTGCTCACTTTTAATTTCATACCTATTTTTCATTAATTGTAATACATAAATATATGAGATACACATGAATATCTATGTCTAATGCTTATAAGATAATCTTAAAGTGACACATCTTTATCTCAAAGGATATATCAACTTTAACCAGGAGAATATAGAGAAAAATGCAAGAGAAAGGATATTGACTTGCCAAATCAGCTAAGGTATTATGAATTAGAGTTTTCTTAAGACTCCATACTTACTGAGGACTTTCCAAACTGGCTGCCTAATTATAAGTCTGTGCTTATAAAGATATAGAATGTTATAGTTAGAGAGATAACTACTCTTAATTTATTTTAGTCATGTAATAAACACTTATTTCAACCTTTTTCATTGCACCTAGCATCATTGTGACTGTAGAAAATGTTTGCCTATTTCATAGCAGAACATGGCCTTTATCCAATTCTAGAGCTAAGAATGTTAAAGGAAATACCTAAAATTTATGGATGAGCTTTTTTTCCTGTGCTATTAGATGTCCTCACTAATGTATTTGATAAAATCATTGATTTATTACTCTTTTTAGTGTTGTGTGACTACAAGTTAGTGCAATTTATCTACTGAAATGTTAAGTTAGGTCTAACTTGACTGAATGTCTCTAGACCACAATTGCTCATCATTAGCTTAGAATAAATTATTACTCATTCTAGAGCACAAAGTGTGTTAAATTCTGAATATTTATTGAGTTGTTTCTGAACTGTTCTTACTCATCTTCCTCTGAGCTACTGAATGAAGTCCCACCTGTGCTGTCTAATATAAAGCCTGGTACTATCTTATTGATGAGAAGAGTAGCCACTTCCTGAGTGAAACTACTTGTTAATCAGAATTGTGCTTGGTGTTTCTATTAGTAATTCTGAAGAGGGCCTTATTCTGA
This sequence comes from Rhynchomys soricoides, assembly GCA_019843965.1. Classification (NCBI taxonomy): domain Eukaryota; kingdom Metazoa; phylum Chordata; class Mammalia; order Rodentia; family Muridae; genus Rhynchomys; species Rhynchomys soricoides. The sequence continues at coordinate 3,130,264 of JADRCH010000169.1, read as the reverse complement.
GGACATTCTAAATACAAAAATACAAAAAAAGGAAGAAGGTTAAAACTAAAATTATCATAGCTTTGTCTTTTTACTCAACAGTTATTAGACAACTGGAAAATTGCTACACACCTCCCCACACCAAAAAAAAAAAAAAAGAAAAAAATGAAAAAAAAAAAGAAACAAAACTAAAACCTGAAGTATCCAGCATTTTCTCCCCATTGATTTGCAAACTACAGACCTTACATTTTTTAAGATTCCCATATATTATGAAATCTTGTTTATATTTATGTTTTAAAAACTTAAGTAAATTCCATCATTTTAGTTGAATTGGCCATTTGGCTGTCAAGTAAACTAAACAGTTTTGCAAGATTATCTTAACTCAATGAAGCACTAAGAGCCATTTCTCTAATAACATTCTCAATCGGAGAGCATATCATTGAGCTGGCTTTACTTAATGACATTTGCAATATTATAGTTCAAAGTCACTGTGCTGTTATCACTCAAGGCTTTTATAGCTTTATGTTTATACATCGAATACTGTAGTGTTAATCCCTTTAGCCAACTAAATGACCTGACTTACAAGACTTATGTATTATATACATGTGAAACACCAAGTAATTCAACACTAAAATTGGCATTATAAATTTATGAAAATGTCTTCTGCTGCTTTTAATATTAATTCCCTTTACTCTCCTACTTAAAATAACTATTTGGTGTTGTAAACCTAGCCTTTAACAGTTGAGCCATCTCTCCAGCCTTAATATAGCTTTTTGAATATTCACATCAAATGGAATCCTCAAATTAAATCTGGCAATTGAAAGTCAATTATTTATATTAAATTGTTGTCCTGTCCCATCATCTAGTATTTTTGACGGAGTGCAAAAATGAAAAATTAACAATGGTTAGATTTGAGATATGTGAGGTTGGATTAAAATTGATAACATATTGTTGACAGAATATCATCTATATACCTAATTCTACCAACCATAAATCAGACTACCATTTATCTATGGTCTATATGTCTGTATGTAAATCATCTAGTAATTTTTTATCTATTTTCTGCAATATCATTTTTATATCTTCATGAAATTGATGCAGCAATGTTTATCTTCTCTCAGTGGCTTGCTTGGCAAATGTTTGTGGTAAATATATATTCATTGTAATCCCATTCCTTCTCCTTAAATTCCTCCTTGATCCCCACCACCAACTTCATATGTTGTTTTCATTGTTACAATCTACTGAGTTGAGTACTACCTATTAGTCTATGGGATGACTTCCACAGAAGTCATAAATCTCCAGTAGTGTCTCACTTGGAGGTTGGGATACACAAGCCCTTTGTGTAAGATATTGACAGGATTGTGCTGTACAGGCCTTGTGTATGTAATACAACTATATTTTATGTGGAACATAAAATGTTTCTTAGCAAAAGTAAGTATGTATTGGATACATACTTTAATATTTCAACTGTGTTCATGGTCCACTAGTATTATTTGTACATTTGCTCACATTTATATTATTTTGTTAATCATTTTTAAATAATTAGTGAAAATCTTATATTACAATCAATTAAATAAAGAAACCTAATAAAACAAAATTATTCTCTTCTGCAAGCCATTTAAAGAAAGTACTTCCAGTTTTTAGATATTTGTTGGATGATCATTAGTACATCTGTTAAAATACATTAGAAAGAACTTTCCTAAATCTAAAGGGGAATTTATCATATGAATAATGGATAAAGAATGTCTTGTCAGGTAAACTTCACTGCTATAGGAGATAGCTTATAAATCACATGGTATGGGAAATGTTACTCTATTTCTCTTGAATATTGGCTTTGGACTTCCTGTAAACTTAATGGTCTCAGAGACATTGAAACACATCTTAGAGCCAGGCTATAGTTTCTTCTGTTTGCTGGTCAACTTTAGACTTCTTCTTATCTTTGGTTACCTAGCAACTAGTAACTTTGGCATAAGTACAGGCAATGTCTTCAGATTCTTCCTTGTGCTGTGATGTTGAGTGTGCATTAAGCATAATCTTTGATGTTAATATAAGCAGATATTAGTGTAAAAAGTAGAAGATCTGATAATTGGTAATGAAATAATCACCTATTATCTGGACCTCTAATAATATAAACTGAATTTATTTTTAAAATATGCTGAGTAAACATTTGTGATAATTTGAAAAGAAATAATTTGATGCTGACTTGTTATAATCTAAAAAGAAATACAAATGATTTCTCAATAGACAATTTCTTTTACAGCAAATTTATAGGAATAGGATCCCAGCAAGGAAGTAATAGTTTGGTGTTAAGTAGACACACTGGTGTACAAGATCTTGGAAACATCTGCTCTCCTGGAGTTTGTAACACCCTGTGATGCATTTTAATGATGCCTTGCTTGTTCTTTTTGGTATTGATCCCTATTATGATAGAGAATTTTAATTATATTAATTAGTTTTTTAAAAAGAATTGTTATGTATGAAAAGTTAAGGGCTGTTAAAGTGTGTTTTTCATATTTAAAAATTTTCATTCACAGAGGCATATATGTTTTGTTGATTTTGTAAATATTTAGTAATATTTTCTAACATAAACCATTCACTAAATATCACTCTAATACTGGTCAATTTTAGTATCAGAAACATATGCAATTAGAGTTATATTCTAAAATTTTATGAAGAAAAGGTACTGGGTCCTTAAGTATTCACAGTCAGAACATCAGGATTAATGGTAAAGTATTTTGCAACTAGTTAGAAAATATATCTGCTATTTGATTTTAGAATGAACTAAATAAATTTGAAAATTTAATATTTTGTAAATTAACTCCCTTAAGTTCAGTCTAATACCTAGAATTTGTTTATTATATTAACATGACTACTAAAGATATTTTAAGTCTTATTAATATGATATAGAGTTCATAAGTAGTTTAGGATTTTCTGAGAAATACAAGAAACATAGTAGTAAACATAAAACAAATAGTAATGGAGACTCTGACAGATCTACTAGGGATCTATACAATCTTCCCTTTGTTCAAGGGAACCCATGATTTTGATGTATCTTGAACAGCAGCCCCCAACCTTGTTCCATGGGCTAATCAAAAGCATCAGCATCATTTGAGAACATTTTAGAAATGCAAAATTTTAGTTCTAACTCCAACTTATTTTCATCAACTGGAAAACAGTGGAATGGAATCTATATTTTCACAAATTTACAGTTGATTCCAGCTCCCGAAAAAATGTTAGAATAACTCATTATGTCAGGGCTGATCTGTCCGGCATGGTAGCCACATGTTGCTATGTAATTTAATAAAGATTTGGCAGTGATGATCAGCTAGATGCCTACCAAGTGGACAGCATCCACCAGGCATCCAAAGTATTAGACAGAGCAGTGCTGAATAATCTCATCGTCACGGAGCATTTTACTGTGTAGCATTGCTATACAGCATGGAAACTTCTGGAAGAATTCATTGCAGAACGGAAAACTTATTCCAGACAATACAGATCCTTTTGTAAAATTTATTTTATTAAGTTACTTATTTACATCCTGATTGCAGAATCTCCTCTATCCTCTCCTCCCAGTCCCCCAAGTCCCTCTCTCTTTCTTCTCCCTCGGTCCACCCCTCCTTCCCTTATCCTAAGAAACTGGGAAGGCCTCCCCTGGATATCAACTATCCATGGAATACTAAGTTGCAGTAAGACTAGCGGCTTCTTCCTATATTGAGGTTAGACAAAGCAGCCCATTTAGGCGAAACGATCCAAAGGCAGGCAGTGTAGTCTGTGACAGTCCTTGTTCCTGCTTTAGGAGTCCTACATAAAGACCCAGCTACACAACTGTTAGATAACTACAGAGGGCCAAGGTCCAACCCATGCATGTTCTCTGCTGGGCAATTCAGTCTCTGTAGGTCCCTATGAGCTGACATTAATTGATTCTGTAGGTTTTCTTCTGGTATCCTTGACCCCTCTGGCTCCTTCCCAATCATCCCTCCCCTTAATCCACAAGATTACCCAAGCTTAATGTTTGACTGTGGGTCTTTGCAACAATTTCCATCAGTTTGTGGGTGAAGTCTCTCTGATGACAGTTATGCAAGGCTACTCTCATCAAGTATAGCAGAATATCATTATTATTGTCAAATGTGGCGTGGGTCTCAATCTAGGCCTGTTGTTGGTTGACCATACCCTTAAATTCTGTTCTACCTTTTACCCCTGCATAGGTTGTAGGCAGGACAAATTGTGTGTGTATGGTTTTGTGCTTGGGTTAGTCTCCCAGTATTTCAATTGGAACTCATGCCTGGTTGCAGGCAATGGTCATTTCAGGCTCTACATCCCCTGTTTCTAGGCATCTTAGTTAGCATCACCCTCATAGATTCCTGGGAGTTTCCATAGTCCTAGGTTAATAGTTCCTCTCATAGGAGCCTCCCTCAATCCAGTTGTCTCTTCCAGCACTCTCTCCCTCTGTCCTCCCTTCATCTCACCCCTCTTATTTTCTTCTCCAACTCCTCTCTACCCAGTCTCTTTTCTCTGTCCAATCTCAATGTCTAATCTATTTCCTCCTTTCAGTGAGATTTCTAGTATGATGCCTTGGGTCCTCTTTGTTACCTAGTTTATGTGGGCCTGTGTTTTGTAGCATGGTTATCCTATACTTTATGACTAATAGCCATTTATAATTTATAAATGAGTATAACACATGCTAGTCTTTCAGAGTCTGTTTTACCATACTCAGGATGAGCTTTCTTTTCTAGACATATCCATTTACCTGCAAATTTCATGATATTTTTAGTGGCTGAATGAATAATAGGGCATTGTATAAATGTACCATATTTTCTTCATTCATTCTTTGGTTGAGGGACATCTTGGTTGTTTCTAGATTCTGGCTATTATAAATAAAACTGCTATAACATAGTTGAGCAAGTCTTCTTGTGGTATGGTGGAACTTCTTTTGTTTATTTGCCCAGGAATGTTATAGCTGGGTCTTGAGGTATATCTATTCCAAATTTTCTGAAAAACTATAAAATTGATTTCTGAAGAATTTGTAGATGGTTTCAATTCCACCAGCAATGGAGAAATTCTCACCTTATTCCACATTCTTGCCAGCATGAGCTGTCATTTGAGATTTTAATTTTAGCCATTGTGAAAGCTGTAAGATGGAATCTCAGATGCATTTCTCTAATGCCTGAGGATATTTTATATTTCTTTAACTTCTCAGTCATTAGAGATTCATCTGTTGAGAATTCTCTATTTAGATCTGTATCCTATTTTTTTAATTGTGTTTTTGGTTTAAGTGATATCTGTTTCCTTGAATTCCTTATACATTTTGGATATCAGCCCTCTGTCAGATAAGAAGTTGGTGAAACTCTTCCAATTCTGTAGGCTTCCATTTTGTCTTCTTTATGTTATCTTTTGCATTACAGAAGATTTTCAGTTTCAAGAGGTTACATTAATTGTTGATCTTACTGCCTCAGCTGTTGGTGTTCTGTTCAGGTTGTCTCCTGTGCCAATGTGTTCAAGACCATTTCCCCACTTCCTCTTCTGTCAGTTAGTGTATCTGGTTTTATGTTAAGGTCTTTAATCCACTTATACTTGAGATTTATGCAGGGTGATAGATATAGATCTATTTATATTCTTCTCCATGCCCCAATCTAGTTAGACCAGCACTAACTTTTGAAGATGCTGATTATTTTCTACTGTATAATTTTGACTTCATTGTCAAAAATCAAGTGCCCTTAGGTATGTGGGTTTACTTCTGGATCATTGAATTGATTGCATTGATTAACCTGTCTGTTTTTATGCTAGGGCCATGTGGGTTTTATTGCTATTGTTTTCTAATACAGCTTGATGGTGATACCTCCAGAAGTTCTTTGATTGTGAAGGGATATTTTAGCTATGGTGGTTTTCTGTTTTCCATATGAGGTTATGAATTTTTCATTGAAGGTCTGTAAAAGTTGTGTTGGAATTTTGATGGGAATTGTATTAAATTTGTAGGATGCCCATTTTTACTATGTTAATCCTACTGATCCATGAGTATGGAAGATCTTTTCATTTTCTGATATCTTCTTCAATTTCTTTTCAATGATGTGGAGCTCTTGTCATATATGACTTTGCTTTGCTTGGTTCAAATTACAAAAAGACATACTGTATTATTTGTGAGTATTTTGAAGGCTATTGTTTCCTTAATTTCTTTCATAGTCCATATATTGCTTATATAAAGGAATGCTAATGATATTTTTAGTTAATTTTGTATTCAGCCACTTTGCTGAAGTTTTTTGTCAGCTGCAGGAGTTCCCTGGTTAAATTTTTGGGGTCATGTATATGTAATATATATACTTTGACTTTTTTTTTCCAATTTGTATTCACTTGATCAGCTTTAGTTGTTTTATTGCTTTATCAAAATCTTCAAGTACTATATTGAATAAATTCAGAGATAGTGGACAGCCTTGGCTTGTTCCTGATTTTACTGGAGTTGCTGTAAGTTTCTTTTCACTTAATTTGATGTATGCTATCAACTTGCTGTATATTGCCTTTATTGTGTTTAGGTATGTGATTTGTATCCCTGATCTTTTAACATGAAGGAGTGTTGAATTTTGTCAAAGGATTTTTCAGCATTTAATGAGATGATCATGTGTTTTTCTTTTTCTTTCAGTTTGTTTATATGGTGGATTATGTTGAAGGATTTTCATATGTTGAACCATCCTGAATCTCTGATATGAAGCCTACTTGATCATGGTGGATGATGTTTTTGATGTGTTTGTGGATTCAGTTTGTGAGTGTTTTATTGAGAATTTTTGCACCAATATCCTTAAAAGAGATATGACTGAAATTTTCTTTCTGTGTGGAATCTTTGTGTGGTTTAGGTATCAGAGTAACTATGGCTTCATAAAATGAATTGGGCAGTATTCTTTCTGTTTCTACTCTGTGTAGTAATTTAAGGAGTATTGCTGTTAGGTCCTGTTAGAAGGACTAGTAGAATTCTGTACTAAAACAACTTGGGCCAAGACTTTTTTTGTTTCTTTGTTTGATTGTTTGTTTGAAGACTTTTAATAACTGCTTCTGTTTTGTTATTGGTTACAGATGTATTTGGATTGTTTATCTTATCTTGATTTAACTTTGGTAAGTAGTATCTACCAAGAAAATTGTTCATTTAATGTTGATTTTCTAAATTTGGGGAGTTTGTGTTTTTGAAACAAGAACAATTGGTTCTCTGGATTTCTTTGATGTCTAATTACACCTTCCCTTTTTGTTTCTGATTTTGTTAGTTTGTATATTCTCTGTCTTTTAGTTAGTTTTACTAAAGGATGGTTTGTCTTGTTGATTTTCTCAAACAACTAACTCTTTGTTTCATTGATTATTTGTATTTTTCCTTTTGTTTCTGTTTTATTGATTTCAGTGCGTAGTTATGATTATTTCGTGCCATATGCTCCTCTTGGCTGTACTTGCTTCTTTTTGTTCTAGAACGTTTAGGTGTGCTGTTAAATCACTACTAAGAGGTCTTACTGATTTCTTTACGAAGATACTTAGTGCTATGAAGTTTGTTCTTAGCATTGCTTTCATTGTGTCCCATAAGTTTGTGTATGTTGTGCATTCATTTTTATCGATTTCTCAAAAGGCTTTATTTCTCTATTTCTTCCTTGACATTGTGGTCATTGAGTAGACAATTGTTCAGTTTCTATCATTGTGTAGGCTTTTTGCTGTTCTGTTGATGTTAAAGTCCAGGTTTAATCCATGGTGGTCTGATAATATACAGAGGCTTATTTTGATTTTCTTATATCTGGGGAAGCTTGCTTTGTGACAGAGTATATGGTCAATTTCAGCAAAGGTTCCATGAGATGCTAAGAAGGAGCTATATTTGTGTGTGTGTGTGTGTGTGTGTGTGTGTTTGTATGTGTGTGTTTGATTGAAATGTTCTGTAGATAACAGATAGGTTCATTTGATTCATAACCTCTGATAATTTCATTACTTCTCTGTTTAGAATGACTTATCCATTGTTGGGAGTTGGTTGTTGAATTCTCCGACTATTAGAATTTTGGGTTCAGTGTGTGATTTAAGCTTTAATAATGTTTCTTTTATGAATGTGAGTGCTATTCTATTTGGGCCATGGATATCCAGAATAGAGATGTCTTGTGTATTTTTCCTTTGATGAATACGAAATGTCCCTCCCCATCTCTTTTGATTAAGTTTTGTATAAAAGTCTCAGACACTGAGCCACCAACCAGGCAGCATACACTAATTGATATGAGGTCTCCAACATATATATATATATATGATATATATATCAGATGCCTGGATGCCTGGTCTGGCCTCAGTGAGAGAAGATACATCTAACCCTCAAGAGACTTGAGACCCCAGGGAATGGGGAGGTCTAGTGGGGTAAGGGTGGGGAAGTTGTGACATCCTCTGGGAGACAGGGGAGAAAGAATGGGATGACGAACAGTCAGAGGGCAGATGGGGGGATGTATAACAACTGGATTGTAAAATAGATTAAAGAATTTTTTAAAAAGTATATTTCATTAGATATTATAATGATAGTTCCAGCTTGCTTCTTGGGTCCATTTGCTTGGAAAACCTTTTTCCAGTTCTTTACTCTGAAGTAATGTCTATTTTTATCACTAAAGTGCAGCAGAATGATGGATCTTATTTTTGCATCTATCCTATTAGCCTTTGACTTTTTAATTGGGGAATTGAGTCCATTGATGTTGACATATATTAATGACCAATGATTGTTAATTTTTGCTATTTTGATGTTAGTGGTAGTTGTGTGTGTGTGTGTGTGTGTGTGTGTGTGCATGTGTACTTTTCTTCTTTTGGTTTTGCTTGTGTTAGATTATTTTATTTCCTGTGTTTTCTTGAGTACTGTTATTCTCCTTGGATTAGAAGTTTTCTTTAGTATCTTTTATAGGCTAGATTTGTGGGTAGATTTTTTTAAAATTTTGTTTTATTATGGAATACCCTGTTTTCCCCATTCATGATAATGGCAAGTTTTGCTGGATATAGTAGTCTAGGCTTACATCTTAGAGACTGCAAGACATCTTGTGAGGACCTTCTTCTGGCTTTTAGCATCTCTGTTAAAAAGAGGTCTAATAGGTCTGTGATTCTAATAGTGACAAGTGACAAAACAATCTCTCCCCTTTTGTTATAAAATTATTTTTTTCTATTTGGAATGCTTACAAAGCAAGAAAGCAGGTTAGAATGTGGTCCCCGAAAATTATAGTATTATCACATACAATTTGAACATAATAGTTGTATTTCATGATAAAACTGAAAATTCATTATTTTTGAAGTCAATTGTCAACTTTGATTTAAATTTTTTATAAAATCAAATATTTCCTGGAAATACATTACTACTTAGAGTCAAGCTTCAGTCTAGTTTTCATTACATTATAAATTTCAGAGCAGAGTGTGTACATTTTTAAATTTAATTTGCTCATATCCTCAGAGATTAATTTTATTCACATTAGAATAGCATATAAAACCATATTTAAAATCACTTAAGGCTATCTTATATATTTAAGATTAATTATTAACAGGAGTTTAGTAAACATGATGTGAGATGTTAGGACACAGCATTTTGTTAGGAGTTTAATATCCAGAGTTGTCTTTTTTTGAATACTATTTAAAATGCCATACAAATAGTGAACTTTGGTGGGTGAAAATGTCCTCAGTTATATACTTTAATTTACTGCATTTACCTTTTATTCTTCTGGACTTAGGGAAATATCATCACAGATTTGCCTGAAATTGTTTTATTAGTTGTTGCTTATCAAATAGTATTTTTCATTGGTTGGAAAGTGGCACTTGATTTAGATATTAATCTAGTCAGCAGTGTTGCACTAAATATCTTTTTTGAGGTCTTGAGACTTTGAGCAATATTCCATTCAAGAATTACCATCTTGATAACAGACTAGAATTGAACGGGAGTAGGTAACATAATGAAAACAACAATTAGTGTTACATAGACCTGATTGTTAGACAGCAGTATAGGAGAGAAGTGGTGTTAAACATCCTGCACATTATAAACCAATATTGTTCTATCTCTGGCTTCTGTTTATATTGCTCACTACAAATATTCTGAGTTTGCACCCTGTGGACATGATGTAGACAGATATATGAACAGGTAAAATCCTAATAAAGTAAAAAGACCCTGGGCAGAGAGGATCATGAGGCTTCACTTGAGAGTCATTCAGTTAAACAAGCCTGTGGCACAATGTTGGGAAAGCTGTGTATATTGACATACAGTTCCATGTCAAATATTGACCATAGAAACATGATGCTCCTAGACATTTTTAAGCAGCAGAGAGGCCAGTCTAACAGTAAGTGGTTAATTGCTCTAATTTCCACCCAGTCTAACTAGTTTTCTAGTTCAATGAAACTGGATGTACCTAAGATAATTTGTGAGTGTGTGTGAATATGTGTGTGTGTGTGTGTGTGTGTGTGTGTATGTGTGTGTACACATGCATGTGTGCATTAACCATGAGACCAGTGCCATGAACGTGGGCTAGTGATCATTCAAAGTGCTGATATTGTATACAAACTAGAGGATAAATGATGGATGTCTATGGCAAAGAGCGTCAGTGCAATGTCTTATAGTTAACACCTGAGTGCCTTGTCAGCTGCTTTGACTTTTATATTTCTCTTTAGACTTTCAAATGGAGCATCCTAGCTGCACTCTCTTATCTCCTAACAACACTGGGTTCATTAGAACAGGGAGAGATTTCTTGTTGAAGATTGGTGGAGTGCCTGTTATTAGGGAGTCAGGGCCTACCTATGTTCTTTACTTCTCTCAAAATTTTGCTTCCAAATTGTATAGTCACTGTACATTGATTCTACTTCCTGCTTTTTATTTATTAAAAATAAAGCTTATTGTTTCAAAGGAGAATTGAAGATCAAATTTCAAAATCATTTACAAAATTTTCCTTACAAAATGTGCTTTATGTTCTATTAATGTGTGTGTGTGTGTGTGTGTGTGTGTATATATATAGTTTGCATGTGAGTGTACATGCATGTTTGAGTTCTTGTCCTGACTTATTTTGATGTTGAACAGTGCTGTGGACAGGTAAGCCAAATTAATCCTTTCCTCTGCAAGTTGCTTTGATGATGGTGTTTTGTCACAGCATGGAAATCCTAATTAAGACAATGCTGGCTATAGGCATACAGTAAATTACCTTTATTCTGTTGAGATGTGTCACTTATATCCCTAAATTCTCCAGGACTTTTTATCATGAAGGAGTGATAGATTTTCTGTATCTCATGTGATGATCATGTGGTTTTTATCTTTTAGTCTGTTTATATTGTGTATTATTTATATCAGTTTATGTACACTGAACCATCTCTGCATCTGTGTATCAAGCGTATTTGAACATGGTGGATTAACTTTTTGGTGTTTTCTTAGAATAAGTGAACAAATACTTTATTGAAAAAAATTACATTTATGTTTATAATGAAAATAGACTAATTCTTTCTCCTTTTTTGATTCTTCATGTGGTTTATGCATCAGGGCAAATATGGACTTATAAAAAGTTCAGACAATTTTCCTTGTTTTTTCTTTTCTGTGGAATAATTTGATTAGTATTGGCATTAATTCTTCTTTGAAAGTCTGGCAACATTTTATGATACAGCCATCTGGCTCTGGGATTTTCTTAGTTGGGACAGTTTTTATTATGGATTCTTCTCTAGGGCTCATAGATTTGTTTAAATAACTTATCTGAACATTACTAAACTTTGGTAGGTGATATATATCTAGGAAATTAATGGCCATTTCCTTTAGATTTTCCAATTTGTTGGGTAGAGGCTTTTAGAGTCATGTCATTATGAGTTTCTAGATTTCCTTGATGGATTCTATGCCCTCCTTATTACTTCTAATTTTGTTATTTAAGGTATTCTCTCTTGGCCTTTTAGTTAGTTTGGCTAAGTGCTTGTCAACCTTACTTATTTTCTAAAAGAACAATTCTTTGTTTCATTAATTCTTTTTATTTTGCTTATTTGTTTCTGTTTTACTGTTTTTAGGCCCAAGTTTGAATATTTCTTGATATCTATTCCTTTGTGTGTTATTTCTTCTTTCTGTTCTAGATTTTTTTAGTTATACTGTTAAGTAATAATATAAAACTCTGTCAATTTTTATATTTAGGCACTTAGTGTCATGAATTGTCCTCTTGGAAAAAACTTTCATTGTATCCCAATAGTTTGGATATGTTGTATATACATTTTATTTCAATTCTAAAAATTTCTTAATTTCTGTCTTTTCCTGCTTTTCATTCAGTAATTAGTTGTTCTGTTTCCACGAGTTTGAAAGTATTCTGTGTTGATATCCAGTTTTAACTTGTGCTGGTTAGACAGGATGCAGGATGATATTTCAATTTTCTTGTATTTATTGAAACTTACTTTGTGTCCAATTTTGGAGAATGTTCCATGGGCTGCTGAGAAGAAGGTGCATTCTCTTGTTTGGGGATGAAATGCTCTCTCTCTCTCTCTCTCTCTCTCTCTCTGTGTGTGCGCGTGTGTGTACGTGTGTGTGTGTGCGTGTGCGTGTGCGTGTGCATGTGTGTGTGTTAGGTCAGTCTTGTTTACAGAACACATTAATACCAGTATTTTTCCATTTAATTTTTTCTGGATGACTGAATTGGTGAGAGCTGGGATATTGAAGCCAATGACTATCACTGTTTTATGGATAACATGTGATTTAGGTTGTATACTCATTTTCTCTTATAAAATTGAGTGCCCTACCATTTAGTTCATATATTTTTAGAATTAAAATGACATCTTGGTGGAATTTTTCTTTCATGAGTATTTAGATACTTCTATTTCTCTTCTTACCAGGTTTGATTTGAAGTATATTTTCTCAAGTATTAAAATGACTATACTGGAGTGATTCTCTGGTTCATATGCTTGGAATATCTTCTCTAACATTTTACTCTGAAATGATGTTTATCTTTGATGGTAAGATGTGTTTCTGGGATACAGAAGAAAGATGAATCCTGTTTTTAAATTTTGTCCCTTTGTCTGTCTCTTTTTATTGGGGAGTTAAGACCACTGAAGTTGAGAGTTACCAGTAACAGTGTTTGCTGATTGCTATCACTTTGCTATTATAGCGTGGGTCCACCTTGTCACTTTTGATTTGCTGGTCTGATATTTATTTCTTCTGTTTTCTTTGTTGTGCCTAAGACCTCCTGTGATGGTTTGAATATGTTTGGCCCAGGAAGTGACACTATTAGGAGGTATGACCTTGTTGGAATAGGTGTGGCTTTGTTCGAAGAAATGTGTCACTGTGGGAGTGTAATTTAAGACCCTTGTCCTAGTTTCATGGAAGCCAGTCTTCTCATGTTTGCCTTCAGAGCAAGATGAGGAAATCTCAGCTTTTCTATTGCCATGCCTGCCTAGATGTTGCCATGCTCCTGTCTTGATGATAATTTACTGAACCTCTGAACCTGTAAGCCAACCCCAATTAAATGTTATCTTTTATAATAAATGCCTTGGCCATGGTGTCTGTTCATAACAATGGAAACTCTAACTAAGATACCTCCAATTTGAATTTTTCTTCCAGCACTTACTATAGGGTTGGATTTGTCAATATATATGGTGTAATTTTGGCTTTATCATGGAATGTTTTATTTTCTCCAGCTATAGTAATTGAAAGTTTTGCTGGGTATAGTAGTCTGGTTTGGCATCTGTGTCTCTTAGTGTTTATAGAATATCTGTCTAAGTCATTCTGGCTTTTACAGTCTCCATTGAGAATTCAGATATTACTCTAATAACACTGTCTTTATATATTATTTTGTCATTTTCCCTTGTAGATTTTACTATTCTTTCTTTCATTTATTATTTTGATTATTACATGCCAAGACAACTTTCTTTTCTGGTCCAGTCTATTCGGTGTCATGTATGCATGTTGTAACTTGATAGGCACCTTCTTCTTTAGATTTGAAAATTTTTCTTCTATAATGTTGTTGAAAATATTTTTTTTGCTTTGACCTAGGTTTCCACTCCTTACTATACTCTGATTATTCATAACTTTTTCTATTCATAAAATTATTTTTCTTATCACCTAGATTTCCTAATTTTCTAGATGTTTTGTGTTGCTCATACTCCAGTTTTTCAGATGTAACATTTTCATATTTTCTTTCACCAAAGTTTCCAATTTCTTCAATGTTTTCTTCAAAGGCTGAGATTCTTTCATTTATTTCTTATATTCATGTTCAGTTTTTTTCATGTCTAAATTTTTAATTTTAAGTTTTTGCTCAGTTTTCATTTTCTTTTTTTAAAAATTTTCTTGATACTTTATTTACATTTCAAATGTTTGCCTCTTTCCAGATCTCCCCTTTGGAACCTCCCTATTTCCTCCTCCCTCCTCCTGCCTCTATGGGGGTATTAACCCACCCACCCATCCTTGGATTTCCTCTTTGGCATTCTCCTATATAGGGGCATCTAACATCCTCTGGCCCAAGGGTGTCTCCTCCCCCTGATGGCTAACAAGACCCTCCACTGCCACATATGTGGCCATAAACATGAGTCCAACCATGTGTATTCTTTGGTTGGTGATCCAGTCTCCGGGAGCATTGAGGGGTCAGCCCAGTTGCCACTGTTGCTGCCTCCCTGGGGATGCAATCTCCCTCAGCTCCTTCAGTCCCTTCGCCAACTCCTCCATCTGGGACCTCACACTCAGTCCTATGGTTGCTGTGAAGTGACTCTTAGGTATTCTGAACTTTTGGGCTAATAACCACTTATCATTGAGTACATACCGTGCTCATTCTTTTGTAACTGAGTTACCTCACTCAGGATGATCTTTCAAGTTCCATCCATTTGCCTAAGAATTTCATGAAGTCATTGTTTTTAATAGCTGAGTAGTATTCCATTGTGTAAATGTACCACATTTTCTGTATCCATTCCTCTATTGAAGGACATCTGGGTTGTTTCCAGTTTCTGGTTATTATAAATATGGCTGCTATGAACATAGTGGAGCATGTGTCTTTATTACATGTTAGAACATCTTCTGGGTATATGCCCAGGAGTGGAATAGCTGGGTCCTTAGGTAGTATTATGTTCATTTTTCTGAGTGTCTGCCAAACTGATTTTCAGAAAGGTTGTATCAGCTTGCATTCCCACCAGCAATGGAGGAGTGTCCCTCTTTCTCCACATCATTGCCAACATCTGCTGTCACCTGAGTTTTTGATTTTAGCCATTCTGACTGGTGTGAGGTAGAATCTCGGGGATGTTTTGATGTGCATTTCCCAGATGAGTAAGGATGTTGAACATTTCTTTAGGCACTTCTCAGCCATTAGAGTTTCCTCAGTTGAGAATTCTCTGTTTAGCTCTTTTCCCCATTTTTGATAGGGCTATTTGAATCTCTGGAGTCTAGCTTCTTGAGTTCTTTGTATACATTGGATATTAACCTTCTATCAGACGTAGGTTTGGTAAAGATCTTTTCCCAATTTGTTGGTTGCCATTTTGTCATATTTACAGTGTCTTTTGCCTTTCAGAAGCTTTGTAATTTCATGAGGTCCCATTTGTCGATTCTGGGTTTTTTTTTGGTGGCTGGAGAACAGATCCTGTGACACAGGGCTCAATACTCAAATAGTGCCAGGAGAGAGTTAGTATACCAGTAGTTTTCTTTTTCTTTATTGATTTTATTTCCACTGACATGTTTTGAACTCTTTTCATTATTTATTTTCTTAAATTTCTTTCATTCCACTGTTACATGATTTTATTTTTTCTGTGTGCTTTCATAGGTTTTATTAAAGCATTTATTAATATTCTATTTAAGGACCTCTAATATATACATAATAGTTATTTTGAAGTCTTTTCTTTGTGCTTAAGCTATATTGCAACATAATACACAGAACCTACTGTGGTGGAGTGCTGAGCTCTAATACAGATATATTGTTCTGGCTGTTATTGATTGGATTTTTATACTTGTGTCTAAACATCTGTGCTTGGGATAATTGTTATTCTAGGAGCTGCTATTTGGTACTGTCTTTGTTGGGTGGCTGTTCCACCCCTTACTTTCTGTTGCTCTTTCTGGTTCTTAGCACAGTCTGGTGGTTGTGATTTGGTTGATTCTGATGTTAGGGGTGAAAACTGAGGGTCCCAGGTAGGATATATTTCTAGGTATTTAGAACTGACACTTAGAAATAGGGATAAGATAGGGGCCTGGAAATCCACAGAAGGGAAAAAGCAGAATACACCACAAAAGTCTATATAGACGCCTGGGAATGGGGAGAGATAGCATGAAGAGACCACAACAGGTGCTCTACCACAGAGCTGGGACATTGACTTGGAGAGGAGGGCAAGTGATGATTGTTTGCCTGACTCCCTGGTTCTAGTGACTTTCACAATACTGGGAATCTATTTATTTATTTCTGAGACATAGTCTTTAACTCACCAGGAATCCCAAGAGATCTCTTTATCTTTGTCTATCCATTTTTGTTTTTAGAAGGATTTAGATGATATGATAGTATAAATAAGTGATCCCAAAAATTCCACTAGAGAACTCCTAAACCTGACAACTTAAGCAAAGTGGCTGGATATAAAATTACCTCAAACAAATCAGGAGCCTTCCTCTACTCAAAGGATAAACAGGCTGAGAAAGAAATTAGGGAAACTCCACCCTTCACAATAGTCACAAACAATATAATGTATCTTGGTATGACTCTAACCAAGCAAGTGAAAGATCTTATGACAAAAACTTCAAGTCATTTAAGAAAGAAATCAAAGAAGATCTCAGAAGATGGAAAGATCTTCCATGCTCATAGATTGGTAGGATTAATATAGTAAAAATGACAATCTTGCTGAAAGCAATCTATAGACTCAATGCAATCTCCACCAAAATTCCAATTCAATTCTTCAAAGAGTTAGAAAGAGGGATTTAAAAATTCATTTGGAATAAAAAAATAAAAAAAACCCAGGATATCAAAAACTATTCTCAACAATAAAAGAATTTCTGGGGGAAATCATCTCTGACCTCAAGCTGTATTACAGATCAATAGTGATAAAAACTATATGTTATTGGTACAGAGACAGGCAGGTAGATCAATGGAGTGTAATTGAAGATTCAGAAATGAACCCACATACCTATGGTCACTTGATCTTTCACAAAGGAGTTAAAACCATCCAGGGGAAAAAAGACATCATTTTCAATAAATAGTTCTGCTTCAACTGAAGGTAAGCCTATAGAAGAATGCACATGGATTCATTCTTATCTCCTTGTACAAAGCTCAATTCCAAGTGGATCAGGGCCTTCACATAAAACCAGATATACTGAATCTAATAGAAGAGAATGTGGGGAAGAGTCTTGAACACATGGACACAGGGGAAAATTTCCTGAACAGAACACCAATGGATTATGCTCTAAGATCAACAATAGAAAAATAAGATCTCATAAAATTACAAAGCTTCTGTAAGGCAAAGGATACTATCAATAAGATAAAAAGACCACCAACAAATTAGGAAAGATCTTTACCAGTCCTAAATCCAATAGAGGGTGAATATCCAATATATACAAGGAACTCAAGAGGTTAGACTCCAGAGAAGCAAATAACACTATTAAAAAATGGGGCACAGAACTAAACAAAGAATTCTCAATTGAGGAATATTGAATGGGTAAGAAGCATCTAAAGAAATGTTCAACATACCTAGTCATCAGGGAAATGCAAATCAAAACCACCCTGAGATTCCACCTCATACTAGTGAGAATGGCTAAGATCAAAAACTCAGGTGACAGCAGATGCTGGCAAGGATATAGAGAAGGAGGAACACTCCTCTATTGTTGGTGGTATTTCAGTCTGGTACAACCAGTCCGGAAATCAGTTTGGAGTTTCCTCAGGAAATTGGACAAAGTACTGAGGACACCTACCCCTCCTGGGCATATATCCAAAAGATGCTCCAACATATAACAAGGACACATTACCCACTATGTTCATAGCTGCCGTATTTATAATAACTAGAAGCTGAAAAAAAACCTAGATTCATTCAACAGAGGAATGGATACAGAAAATATGGTACATTTTCACAATTGAGTACTACTCAGCTATTAAAAATAATGGTTTCATGAAATTCTTAGGTAAATGGATGGAACTTGAAAGTATCATCCTGAGTGAAGTAACACAGATACAAAAGAACACACATGGTATGTACTTACTGATAAATGGATATTAACCCAAAATCTCAGAATACCTAAGATATAATTCATAGACCACATAAAGCTCAAGAAGGAAGACCAAAGTGTGTATGCTTCAGTCCTTCTTAGAATGGGAAACAAAGTACTCATGGGAGAAAATATTGAGACAAAGTGTGGAGCAGAGACTGTAGGAAAGGCTATTCAGAGACTGTCCCACCTGCGCATCCATCCCATATTCAGTTACCAAGACTAGACACTATTGTAGACATCAAGAAGTGTTTGCTGACAAGAGCCTGATATAGCTGTCTCCTAAGAGGGTCTGTCAGAGCCTGACATATACAGAGATAGATGCTCGCAACCAACCTTTGGACAGTACACAGGGTCCCCAATGGAGGAGTTAGAAAAAGGACTGAAGGAGCTGAAGGGGACTGCAACCCCATAGGAAGAACACCAGTATCAACCAACTGAACCCCCCCCCTCCGCGATCTCACAGGGACTAAACCATCAACCAAAGGGTACACATTGAGGGATCCATGCCATATGTTGCAGAGGATAGCTTTGTTGGGCATAATTGGGAAACGAGGCCCTTGGTCCTGTGAAGGCTTGATGTCTCAGTGTAGGGGAACACCAGGGCAGGGAGGCCAGAGTGTATGAATGGGTGGGGGAACACCCTCATAGAAACAAGGGGAGAAGGAATAGGATAGGAGGATTCTGGGGGGACGAACCAGGAAAGGGGATAACATTTGAAAGGTAAATAAAGAAAATATCCAATAAAAAAGGATTTACTATCACATCTGTCTTTAAAACAAACCTTTCACTGATTCTTTATGAGTCTCACATCATGTACCCCAATCCTATACATTTCCCCATCATTTCACATTCACCTTTTGCTCTTACAACTGCCCCTTCTAAGAAAATACAACAACAAACAAACAAACAAACAAAAAACAAACAATGCATAGAAAACATCTCATAGTGGACGCTGTTGTCTGTCAAAGTGTGTCCCATAACATCAAAGTTTTGTCCATACAACTTTACTTGAAATGTTCATTGAATTTGATTTGCAATGGGATTGTCTGGTTTGAGGCTTCTGGCCTTTGCTATACCATCAATATTGAATCCTCACTGAGACTCTTCTTGATTATTCTGTTCTTGTATTGTGTTATGGAAAGCCTATGGTGTTGGATCAGATGGCCAGGCCCTTTCACATACTTTATGGATGATGTACAGATAAGGTAGATTTGGGGGTGATCAAAGGTCCTGGATCAAAGTCCTGGATCTTGTTCTGGGTGGCAGCTGAGTTGGTCAGATCATGAGCTCTCCCATACCTACACCACTGGGATGAGGTCTTCAGTACTGCCCCAGCTAGCTTACTCAATGCTGCAGCCAACAGTCGGCAGATTCAGATCTCCAGCTCTCATGCCCTTGGGGTTGGCTCAACCACATCCATGCCTCTAGAGCCAGACTTACTGTACTTTCCAGTCAAGGTGCAGGGACCATTCTCCCTAATGTTGCAGCTAGTGAGGGGCTGGAATAGCTCTCTTGCTTTTACACCCTGAGAGCTGGTTCACCTGTCTTTACTAGTGTTGCCTTGGCAAGGCAGGGTAAAGTCTTGAGAGCGCTACAGCTGGTGAGGGGCCAGGACCAACTTCCTTGATGTCATGACCTTGGGGCCAGCTCTCCTGACTACTGCCAGTAGCAAGGGTGAGAGGGTTGGAGGGCATGACCTCCATGCCACCTCACAGCAGCTGAGTGGCACACCTGGCTTTTTAAATGTGGCTTTGGGAACTGAAATCAAGTTCTCCTGCTTACAAAGCAAGCACTACCTGAAGTTATATTTAATAATAACCCCTTCTTAGTTCTTTTATCTTCTAGTAATTTAATATTTCTGGCTTTGATTTTTATTCTTCTAATAGAGTGTTTGCATCCAATGATCTACAAAGTCCTTACAAGTTCTGAGACAAATCCTGAAAGTTAAGGATAACTGGAGGACTCTCTTTCTTCTTTTTTCTTCAGAAACTAAAGTCATAATATAGATCTACTGTACTGCTTTTTAAAACATTCACCAGAGTCAATGGGGTGAGCACACCATTACAACAGTCTTGACATACAATGAAATTTATCTTCTCATGTTCATCAAGTGGCTGCCTCACATTCTACCATGCAATGATTTTGCAGGTATACAGTCTTTGAAGGAAGAGGCGTTTTTCTAATTTAAGTAAGGTCAATCAGTTGAGTGAGTATTGATGAACAAGCATTTACCATACCCACGTCTCAAGGAATGCCAATCTGTATCGAACATATGTCATGCCTAAGAGATTTCTTAATTCACCTGCTGCCACTGTCAATGAGAGTTCAATGTTGTTTCAAGAAAGCCCCACAGCATGAGCACATGGAATTTTCTTATGTTCACTGTTTGTATTGGTGTCCCCAAAACACAGTATCTTTTAATCTTTTATTTGGCTTATCAAATACTATATAGTTGATGAAGAACATCTAAATGTTTGGCTTGAATTCTGTGAAATGCTAGTGCCTGTAATATTTTAATACTTTGCTACTCATATGTTGAAACATTAGAAGATCTAAGGCAAACGGTTTAATGGATGACCTGATTTTGGCACTTTTTCACATGCTGTAACTGTTACTGAAGCATCTTTCCTTCTGGAACACCAACCTTATACATATTTGATTTTGTATCAAATTCATTTTAGTTTATCTGAAAACAACTATAACTATAACATGTAAAACATATTACATATCTGTAATATGTTTTATTTAAAATACCATATTTATTATAAATGGACTCTTAATACGACAACACTAAAATTTAAAGGATAAAAAGGTCAGAAAATTCATAAAGTAAACTAATATAAAGTAAAAAGCTTGCTAAGGTTTACAGATACTACCCAGAGAAAGGTATGGAGAATTTCTTAGAATCATGAGGTTTCACTATGCTTGAACTATCTTCTTAAGGTAGTTCTTAGAGAACCATTCTGATTCTATAAATAATTTTACAGGATTTTAAAATAATCAATTCAATCTAAAGATAAAATAGAAGTTTTCTCTTCCAGGTTCTTGTAAAAATGGGATGAAGAAGAGACATGAATAAACTTCCACAGTTCAACAGCAATTTTAAGTTCCATATAGCAGTAAGATTAATAAGAACATCATGTATTTTGTAGTATTTGTTCGAAACAAGTGTGTTCCTACTTGTAAAGTATGTAGTCACTTATAGTTGTAACTGTCCCTGCAACTTTGCTGTACATTTTAAATGCCATTGCATTCATTATACAAGTTGTCTCACCCAAGGTCATGAGCATTTAGGAATAAGTCTGTATTACATTAATTTTTCTATTAGTGGGTAATGTATTACCATACATTCGACAGATTAAATAAAAAAAATCTATTCCTAACCATTTCCATGGGGTAGAAACCTGAGAGAAAATTAACAAACATTCTCTGATCATATTTTTCCAGATTGAAAATTAATCAGCTTGATAATTTTGCTAATTCTAATGTCTGACTTTTAAAAGAACTTAAGTCAGACTGTTGAGGATGATCACCCTTCTGAATAACTCAAATCAACATAGGAATCTTATGATGCCTTCAAAGGCTCTTCAATAATATGATACAATGTTGTTGCAGGAGTAGCATCTCATTTACTCAAATTTATCATTCAAGTCAAGGGGTAGAGATTACACAAGAATTGTATACTACTAGGCTGAAATTTTGAAGGCTGTTTCCCCATCATGTGTCAAAAGCCTCAGGTTGGATTATAAAACATAAACTGAACCACTGTCTCACACTTTCATATTGACTGTATTGTACATTTGCCTGAATGTACTGTTTGTTTGAGAACAGATGTTTGAACTGCAGTGTTCTTGGTTGTATAGCTGAATTCTATAAAGTGAATTTTTACCAGGTCTTGGAATACTACTATTGGGCAATAATGTACTTTGGTAGCAAAGAGTTACATTTATAATCACTGCACATGCCTATATGGAAGTGTATGTTATATCATGTTAGGAATTCATTCATTCAGTATGCAGAATCTTTTAACTTCTGGACCTTTGGAAGGGATTTCTTTGCAGTTTTCAAAAAAGAAAAGCCAACCTCACCAAAACACATCACAATGATTTTACTTTTTTGCTTGTTTAGAAATCTTAGTGTTGTATTTGTAACCCACCGATAAAATGTGTCTGACTTTATGATTAATGAATTTCTTTTGAGAGAGAACTCACCTTCTTTTAATATGTCTTATCTCTGTAAGCTGCCTTAAATTCTCTTTGAAACTAGGCAGAGTATGAATAAGCAAATGCACGAATAAAATTTAAGCAGGCAGTTTTACAGGAAACACTGATGAATTTGCCGATAGGCTGGGAGCTCTGAAATATGATTTCTTGATGTTCAGCTATCAGTCTTCCTAAGCCAAAGGGAAATGAAACCCTCAATCATTAACTTGGCTTTTGCTGTTGTCAATAGATCCCTCTGGCATTGCTTTATAATGCACCTAATCTGAGCCTACTCATATAGATTCTACTCTGCTATCTCCTATCTTTAACTTGAAAAGCAATTGAATGCAAAGAAGGTAAAATGAGAAATTTGAAAAATTAAGGTCCTTCAAAAATGACTCCAGAAGCTGTGTCAGCTCAATGCAGATGAGCTTCGGCTGCCAAAGACTCAGAATATGGTGCATCAGCAGAGCAATGATTGTGAAGAATAAAAGCAGTGGACCTCATATGTTCACATAACTGTAAACACCCTTTAAATATTTTAAAAATGATGGTTTACTACTCTGTTATGAATATAATGGTTGATTTTTTTTTTTTTTTGCAGTGTGATGCTATTTGAAAAAGTTCACAGCAACAGTTACAAAAAAACCCGATGAATGTAACTTAGCAAAGCAGGTAAATTAAAACATGTGAACCTGTTAAAATTCCAGGAAGAAAAAAAAAGTCAGTATAAGAGCCAGCTATTTAATAATCTAATTTTTGAAACCAAGAGAATACTGTTCTAATTTAGAAGGAAAGTTAAAAGTGCTAGAGAGCAACAAAGATGGCAGTAAAAGAGGTGGGAGTGGCCTTTGATAGACATATCAGATGCAGAAGGAGGAATGAAGCAAGAATAAAAAGGCAATAATCTAGATGAATAAGACTTGCTGAGAGTTGCCAATCACACACTGATTTTATGTATGCTGAGATAAGATGAATTTTAGTGAAGCAGGATGATGAATTGAGACAGCAATAAGATGTTTATTATTAGTTTTTTTATGTGCAAAATCAAGGAAAGAAACTCATTAAACTAAGAATTTATAATTTATACAGATTTAAAAAATTCATTGGCTATAAGGAAGAAACTGTGCAACTTATTCAATCACATTTATGATGCTGATCATTGTAGGTACTGTTTATATTTCAGAAAGTGCCTGTAATATTTTTGCCTGGATGCATTACCAAATTGACACAATTTTAGGAGATTTAGACAGAAATATTTTTCATATGGCGATACTCATAATTCTTACTTGCTAAATTTACTTAAAATCAAAAGGTTGGCTTCTTTGAGAATACATGATCTTAGATTTTAGCGTTCTTCTGTACATGACATAAACCATCAGCCAAGATCTTTCAAGCCTCTGCATTCTTGGATTTCATTTCACCTTTACTTTATGTGGATCTCGGTCTCTTTCTTATATATGTATTATGACACTTACAGGTATCCATAGAGTGACTGTCCAACCTGTGACCTGTGGGCTATATGTATCCTAAAACAGCTCTGAATGTGATGCAACACATGTGAGAGATAAAACAAAAAGTGGAATGAGGATATAAAAATTACAGCTCATCTTGGTGGGATACTTCCTCTAGCACGACTTCATGTCTTCAAGATTCCAAAATCACCTATAGCACTACCAACTAGGGGGCAAGTGTTTAAATACATGAACCTGTACAGGGAATTTCTCATCAAATGGAAACACTTCATATCACTTCCAGTCTGTAAATAGGAGATAAGGCCTACCTGGAAGTAAACTTGCCTAAGTCTTCTTAGACACCATTTCTCTGAATAGCAAAGAGGACCCTGTATTTTCCCCTACGGGATGTCTCATGGGCCTAAAAGTATCTCAGAAATAAAAAGTGGTCTGGATTCAGATCCCTGCATGGTCTTCATCTAACCTCTGCATCTTCACCGGGGTGTTCTAGGGGAGGGAAGTCTTAGATTTTCTTTCTACTTTGTCTTCACCAAATTTCCCCATGTTAAAGCAAGCAAGGCTGTGTCAGTAATTGATAGTTTGTGTTTACACATAAACATGTTTTTGAAATTAATTAATTAAGTAATAATTTGTTTCCTGCCTGCATCATTCTTTTATGCTAAAATGATCAAAAACATGTTTTATAACCACAACAGTTTTACAAGCACTTTGCCATTTAGAAAGAGACCATAGATATATTGTATTTAAATTTCTTTAAATAGCATTGCAGTTTTATACATAAGAGCAGCACTGTAGACTTATAATTCTTTCCATACTGGACAAAATAAATGGAAACACTTATCATACCTATCCAGAATTTTTGACACATTACCATAATTTTGATTTGAATAGAAAGTTCTTAGAAGTAATTACCATCTCCAATTTTAAGACCCATGACTGTTAGACCAATTAATTAACAATTTTATGATTAGTAATGTTCTAAAGTCAAGAAAAGAATACTTAGTAACTTAAAATTAAAGTTGAAAAAGCCCAATACATTTTGAGCAAAGCTATCTGTCAAGTATGACTTAAAAACACTGGTGATCTGCTTAATCATGGTGTTTCAGAACAGATTTTAGCATCAAAATAGAAATCATAGATTTGTTATCAAGATCCATTTCTATAAATAACAAGTTCTCTCTAATATTTTCCACACATTTTGAAAAATTACAGACTTTAAAAATAGTCATAAACTGTCTTGAAGAGTATGCTTCTGTTAAAGACATGTGTATTTAACGATATTTCACTGTCATTCCAGAGACATAACATAATCAGTTTGGAAAACAACATTCTTTTATCACAGACCAAATGATAGAATAAAGGCTGTCATCATTAGCTTTACATATTATTTCTAGCTAGTGAGGGCGAATACATTACAATAGAATAACTAATTATAAGGCGGTCATAAACAGAAGATTTATTCATGTCAAGCAGAAAAATGATTTTCAAGTGATATGTAACTCTGATACTTGAAATTTGAGGGTTTATTTTAAATATGATGAAAATATTTAGTTTGTGTTTTATATATGGTTAACATGCTTATTGAGTTAGGTGCAGACAGCAGTGCTGAAGAGCTGGGGGAGACATGCTAACATAGAAAAAAATGAAGTAATAAAACTCAGTGGGACTAGTGCGGGTATCTTCAAATGAGAGTTGCTGATAGCACAATGCTATGGACAATATTGAATTGATACTAATACAAGTTTAAGTGCAATTATATTTTATTTCAACTGATAATAGATTAGTGGTACATTCAACTCATCTCCATTTCTTAAGCTCTTTGTTAAAAATGCAATCCTAAAGCTAATTTTTACACCTTTTATAAATGTCGAGGGAATTCAAAGAGCTGTAAGTTCTTCCTTTGCAGAGTCTCTTTTCTCAACTTTATAGTAAACACATATAGGAGATTATTTTGTTACACCTCTGCTTTTTCACTGTTGTGTGATGCCTGGGGGTAAACTAAGGCACATTCATATTGGAGGGATGAATGTACTAATAAAAAGCATTGATCAACATGACATACTGTCAGCATTCAGTTTTTGGATTTAACTAAGCTTGGTTTTAATATTTCAGAGCTTAATGATATTGACATTTAGGTTTCAGGGATTCACAGTCTATTGGGAGAACCGGGTTTGAAAATATACCAAATTAATGTAAAGTTAAATGAATGGATGAGTGCTAAAACAGATTCCAATGCCAAACTCTTGACTCATTGGGTTGAAGAAGACATTGAAATGGGGGACCTTTCTTACATTTTTGTTATAAGTCATAAATGGCTTCAAGTTCTATAGATTTTAAAAGTATTTCATGAGCTTCTAATACAGTTACATCATATCTTCTTTCTTATTTTTCTCTCCAAACCCTATCATATACCATCCCCAACTCTCTTTCAAATTCATAACCTATTTTCTTTAACTGTTGATATAAACACACACACACACACACACAAACTCTAAACTTGCTCCATCTGTATATATGTGTTTTGGGGGCTTACCCATATTGGTATTGGATAAGAAACTGTTATGCTCTATCCTGGGTAACACTATTTTTCCTACTCTCAATTTTCCTAAGGGCTCAAGTGAACTTTCATTTTCATTTTACCCATGTTATCTACTTTTAACTATTTGTCCAATTTTTCATTCATTCACACATATTCAAAATACTTAAAATTATTTATTATTTATGTCCAGATGTTTGAAATACAGTGATAAATTAGATGTTTGCTATATAATATGCCTTTTTATATTGTATATTAAATCTCTAAAGCCGAGGACAGAGGTGATGATATTGTAAAAATCTGTATATGTGTGGCACTATGACTTGTATACAAATTGTCCACAAAGAGTTAACTTAGTTTAATTTTGAAGAGGATGTACAAGAATAATCAAAATGGTTCCTGCATTGCTCTTAAATTGAGCATAGAGAGATGAAAATAAGTAAATAGGCTTTGTAGTTAGATCGTAGGAAGAAGGTATGAGAGTTTTCTAGTGAAAAAGAATTTTTAAAAATACATGAAAAGGCAGGTCTGCCATATTTTAATATAATTGGGTAGAAGTTGGGTTTATAATGTTCTTTGGTTTTATTTATTCTGAAATTAGCTACCTAAAAAGAAATTTAATTAGATCAAACTTTAAATCAAATGGTACACTCTAAGAAAAGGGTGAGGAGACATCACAAGGAAACGAAGGTGGGAAACTTAGCATGCATTGATCCTTGCACAAAATGTTGACATCTAATCTACATCAGTTGGTGAATGGGTAGATTTGTGAATAAATAATATAGGCCCAGTGAAAACAAATTGTCACCAGGAAAATGTATCTTTTTATTTTCCTTTGTGACCTTCAATAAAACTATTCATTACATATGCATATATATGCATGGTACATATATAATAAATGTTTTGCCTACATTATGTAGTGCATGGAATCTAATCCAATCTGGATTCACTAGAAGAACATCCAGTGGTCCTAAACATTGAAGTTTCTCTCCAGCCCACTTTCATTAAAATTGAAAGAAGTATGTATGTGTGTGTGTGTGTGTGTGTTTTCCTAAAATTACATGGTTGTCAAGGATATCAAAGATTTATTAAGTTGAAATTGGACTGTAGGAAAGGGAAAAATAAAGAAAAAAAGATAGTATTTTGGCCTTTCTTTTTGGCAAATAAGATTCAATTTTTGTTTATTAAAGGAGGAAATAGCATATGAAAGTGATATTTCCAGAAAGAATTTGATTTAGTATTTTACATCTTGAATTTGAAATACTTATTATTTATCTGGAAGGAACACTCAGATGAAACCTAGATATTTTGTTTAAAAGTCAGGAAATGTTTTAAGAATGTATGGCAGTATAGTAGGGTCAATGAAATAGCTTACTGAGTAAATCACTTGGTATGTAAGCCTGAAGACCTTTAACAGTTGTCGTCTAAATCCATACATGACACACAGTACTCCATAATAATCATACCTAAAATAAAATTAAAAATCTAGAGCGATGACAGCAGAATATCAGATGTGTTCTTCAAAATGCTCCATGAAAATCTTACTATGACTTAGTACTTCATGCTTCTTTACAACTGTTTCTTGCTTCTGGTCCTGTGGATTGTATGTGACTCTGATAGAGCAGACTGATCTTGTCCTCATGCTCAGAACTGAATCCCATGACTTCTCTGGTGGTTAAAGTATCTATGAGGGGACATTCTTTTCATGTCTGGTAAGTGCAGGGTTTCTCATGAGGTCTGAATCTTTACCTAAAGAAATGCCTGTAAGATGATATTGTATCTGATGAATCAAGTCACATGGCCACACATAAAACTAAGGGTGCTAGAAAGTACATTCTGTCCAGAGTGAGCTATGGAAAGGTAGGAACTAAGGAGGTACTCTGACCAAGATGCAATATCTGCCTTAATGTTTGGAAGTATTTGAGTTTGATGACACTCCTCAGTGAAATTGGATGAAGTCAAAGAAGAAGATAGTACTCTCATAAGCACTATTATTGTTGTACTGATGTTTAAAAAATGGAAATGATGAAAAATGAAATCAATTTAGCAAATGATGATACTGTGTTCTTGAAGTCATAGTAGAAGTATGTCTGTGAGTAGATAAAGACAACAGTATTATCATCTGTGATGGTTTATATTGATTTTCACCTTGATATGATCTAGAATGAGCTCTTAGCATGCTTGTGTGGGATTATCTATTTTAGATTAGCTTCTAAACA
Source organism: Rhynchomys soricoides (assembly GCA_019843965.1). NCBI lineage: Eukaryota > Metazoa > Chordata > Mammalia > Rodentia > Muridae > Rhynchomys > Rhynchomys soricoides. Next base: position 3,101,732 of record JADRCH010000169.1, on the reverse strand, counting down.
TTGGTCAGGATTATCTACATCAGGTTAATCAAAGTAGTAAGACCCACATGATGTGGGTGACACTATTGTGTGAGACAGAGTGCTGACTGAGTAAAGAGGAGAAATTGAGCTGAGCATGAGCATTCATCACTCTTGTGTCCGTTCTATCTTGCAATATGACCAAGAGGCCCAAGGTCCTAACACCATGCTTCCACTTCCATGACAGCATGCCCTTGAACTGTGAGCTTAAATAAACCTTCTTTAAATTGCTCTTATTGGGGTATTTTATCAGTAACAGAAAATGTCAGGGGTTTTATTGAGAGCTCAAATAAGTACTGGAAGTGTCTTCTTCCTGGAACTTGCAAGAGCATCAGTGATATTGAATTGTACTGAAGGAGACAGGAACAAATTCAAGTAAGTTGGGAAGCTGATGAAACTAAGGAACTAAACATTACTCACCCTGTTATAAATGCTGCCAGTGAAGGAAAAGAGGGTTATGGCTCATGGGTTGGTAGACAAAGAGGTATACAGGCCAGGTCAGGAATTGGTATACATCATGTAATTTGCTCCAAATATCTGTTTTCCAGATTTGTTCCCTATAAGGATGAGTTGATAGATTGGGGCAGTTTTGAAGGCTAATTTGTTTGGGTTTTGCTGTGAGCTTATTATGTCATGTCATCTTAAAATGTAAAAGCCTCAACCAAAAAGAGCTATTCTATTTCACAGGTGAGAAAACCATCAAGGGAAGCTGTCAAGATGCATAGAAAAAATAAAAAATGTATCTCACATAATATATGAGAAGGTTAAAGTTGAAAGTAGTTACATCTTCATTAGCCTAAAATGTCAAGACATTTGAAACCATTATATAGCTGACAAAATAATATAAGATAATTATTTAAAATTGCTTAATTTTTAAATATTTTGCCTTCCTATTTAGTACTCTCCAAAAATACACAAACTGCCTCCCTCTTTCATAGACTACGTTAGTCACTGTTACATGCAATGTATTACAGAGAGTGATGGATAAAAGCTGCTCAAATAATTTTAGGGTATCTTTAGCTTGATCTGTAATGGCTTTATTCTTTATCAATGAATTTCAGATCACAGCAACACATTTTATCACAGAATGAGCTAAATGTTTGTTCTAATAATAACGCTTCTAAGTAGGGAGAGGCAAAAATACCTGCTAATTTTATCACTTAAGGAGAAAATAGCCAAAACAAACAAATAAACAAACAATCATACACACAAAACAAAGGTTTTCATTATAGATTCAAGGAAAACTGTCCACTGACTGTTTTGTTTGACTGATTATAGCACTGAAATTAAGTATGTGGAGGCTTGCAGGTAGGAACAGAGAGACCAGAAAGAAGATTTTGTTACAATTTAGAAATGACTTGTAATAATTAAAGAACCTGCCTTTAAAAAGGAATCTCATGTTTAAAAAATAACTCATTTATTGAATAAAGTACTTCATAAAGCATCTTTGTGGATCATAAGGACTATTTACTAGATCTCAAAGTAGAGCCTCATTTTAAATGATAAAATCTTCCTGCAATTAAATATGCTAGAGAGAACATATCAACAAGACAAGTAATGAGCATAAAGGAAACTGAAAAAAAACAAAAGAAGAAAAATAAGAAAGATGGAATACTCATTATGGAAAACAAATCCTTCAGGTAAAAATTACAAACAAGCATCCTCCCTTGGGCCATCCTTGTTACTTAGCTTCTTAGAGTCTGTGGATTGTAGCATGGTTATCCTGTACCGTTTGGCTAATATCTACTTATAAGTGAATAAATATTATGTATGGTTTTTTTCTGGAACTGGGCTACCTCACCCAGATGATATTTTCTAGTCTCTTCTACTTGCTTGCAAATTTCATGATGTTCTTTCTTTTAATAGCTGAGTAGTATAACACCGTGTACTCTTTATTCATTTTCTTTGTTGAGGGACATCTTTGTTGTTTCCAGTTTCTGGAATTTCACTCAGAAGGAGAAATAAAATAGATATCTGAAGTAGATGGACAGTGGAAACTGGGTGAGAGAGGGAGTTGGGAGGGGAATGAAGTAGAGAACAGGTGAGGGGAGGGGAGAGGACTGAGAGAGAAAACGGAAATCTGTAAGGGATGTCAGCTTTGGGATAGAAAAGTCTCTGGGAGTCCTTGAGGGTGACCATAGCTGATAATTCTAGCATCTGGTTATGTGGAGCTTAAAGAGGCTACTTCCTACAGCCGGGACACTTCCAGTTGGAGTGAAGGGGACATCAACCCACATACAAAATCTTTGACCCAAAATTTGTCTTATGTACAAGAGACTGAGGGAATAGCCCAACTTGAGATCCATCAGACAGGAGAGAGCCAACCCCTTACACTATTAAGAGTATTCTGCTATGCTTGCAGATAGGAGCATAACATAACTGTCTTCTGAGAGGCTTCTTCTAGCAGCTGGTGGAAACAGGTGAAAAAACTCACAGCCAAACAATAGACAGAGCTAGGGAAGAAGGTGAAAGTTGCAGAATAAGACTCAGGGAGTCTGAAGAGTTAAGGACACCATGAGAAGACGTAGAACCAACTAAAATGGGTCAATGGGTGATCACAGAGACTAAACCACCAATTAAAGCGCATGAAGGGGCTGAACCTAGGTCCCCTACATATTTGATACAGATCTACAGCTTGGCCTTTATGTGGGTCCCTTTACACAGGGAGCACAGACTGTTTTGAATTCTGCTGTGGGTCTTTGGATCCCTTTTCCATAGCAGGGCTGCATTTTCGGGCCTCAGTGGGAGAGGGTGCTCTTATTCTTGCTGTGACTTGATGTACAAGAGTGGGAAGGTACCCATGGGGGGTGTCCTCCTCTTCTCCTCAGAGAAGAGACTGAGAGGAAAGTAGGGAAGGGCTGCCAATAGGCTGTAAAGTGAATCAACAAATTAATGGAGAAAAAATTGCAATCGAATCTCTAATATGTGTTAAAGAAACAGATGCTATCATTTTCAGAAAACAGCCTAAGAAGTTGCCAGGAGAAAATTCCTGTGCTAATTGGGACAAGTAATAAGTAATGTAAAAACAATGACAAAAAGAAAGTTAAATATCCAATTAATTGAGTTATAGATCAACTTTAAAATATAAATAATAAGTGGAAAGATCAAGCAATTTTGTTTCCAGAGCAGAAAACAATTTCTAAAAATCATGAGAAATGACAATACCCTATAATACTCTGGAGAATTTGTAAAAGCAAAATATATAGAGGAGTGTTACTGTTCAGGTTGTCCTGCATGTGAAACCGTATGTCAAATATTCTAATATACAGATATACTAATATAAGCTCAACGAAATGGTCTATAGAACATACGTAGCTTAAAACATCTAAAGGCAAATCTAACAGTACAAACAGAGAGCACAAGTGAAGTGGAAATTTCTGCTTTCTTTGGAGACTCAGTTCTGTCACATGATGTTTTTCTGGAACCTGTTTTAGAGAATGTTTTGCTGAGAATAGATAGGTGGTGTTTTCTTGAAGCTTCCTGGAAAAGGAGCATGTGATGTTTTGCTAGAGCAGACCATTGACAGAACATGTGATATTTGGAAAGTGTATAATATAACCCAACAAACATTGGACAATGTTGTGCGGCATTGGTTTGCCTTGCCACTCATTGCTGGTCTTCATTGGGCTTTGCTAAAGTTAGTCTATTCTGACAGCACTGTGGCATTGGTTCACCATGCCTTCTCTGACCTTCATTTTTTGTGTCTTCATAGAGAAAAATGCACCAAAGAACTTCTTATGATATTCTGGAGGCTCCTTGCTGCTTCCAACAACTCAAGCCTGTTGGCAGAACCTCTCAGTTTCTTCTGGATCTAAGTACCATTGCTGTTTCATGAATAGTGTTTGCAAGTGGATCAAGCTACCACTTCTGATTCCTGTGAACTGAACTGCTGATATCCTGACAATGAAGATTTCACTCTCCCAAAAGAACTATTTCAAAAAGGTTCATATCCCACTTTGCCCTACTAAATTTTCCTTTCCACTACTTCTAATGGTGATGGGCTAGAAGAGAGGTTAAAGTGCTTAAGAACCAATATCAAATTAGGTTTTAAAAAAATCTAAGCCTACATGACAGTAGCAATTCATTAAGATGGCAATCAGTTCTTCAATAGTGGAGAAAAAGAAAGAGAGCAAGAGGACTTTAATCTCAGGAATCTTCTGTGACTATCTTCATGTGTTTTTTCATATCCATTAAATATTATCTTGATTTTCTCTCTGTCATAGAAACTGGACTCTGCAGATGTTCTTTTATTTCCTTCTACTTTTGTGATTGTAACATTTTGGCTACTCTTGTTTCCAAGTGTTTCATCTAACAGTAGGAAATCCCAGAACTGAGCCAGGTACAAAGCATTGTTCAGAGTGGCATAGGGTAGCCAACTTCACTGGGCAAATTGGATACCTTGGATTCTTCATCTAAGTGAAGGGTTTGCTCTCATAGAGACTGCACACATTCCATACACTTATTCATATGGCGTTTTGCTATTAACACCATAATTCAGGTTATAAAATGCTCAATGTTTCAAAATTTTCTACAAAATGTCATAGAAATCAGAATTCTGATCATAAAAGAAATAGTTTTCTCCAAGGAAGAGGACACCAATTGATTATAGACTATTAAATGGTGAGTACTAAAAGCATACATAAAAGTAACATAATATAGATTGCATTTACGTATACACATAAATATATTATGTGTATACATGCACATTTACACACACACACACACACATGCATGTATGAAACAATAATTAATGAAAAAAGGAGCATAAATACAAAAAAGAACAAGGAGGGGTATATGGGAGGGTTTGGAGGGAGAAAAGGATAGACATTATGTAATTATTCTCTAACTTCAAAAAAAGTAAAAGAAATAATTTTAAAAGACTTCTATTTGCAATTAAACATTTAAAACGATGAAAGATATAAGAATAAGTCTAATATAAATTGACAATCTTATTCAAAGTCTCCTATAGTGTTATTGAATAACAGGAAAGATGAAGTGAACAAACTAAATACTTTTGGATAGAAAAATCCATTATCAGAATGAATACTTTATAAATTAAAACATAATTTATCAAAATCTCAATATCTCACTAAGTAACAATAAGATTTTTTATAAACTGGAGTAGATAATTTTAATATTAGTACATTAAAAAGGAAAGTGAGAATAGCCACAAAATATGATTACCAAATGTCTCCAAATAAGAGACATTAAAAATAAAATGAAGGCAGAAATAATCAGTTAACAACAGTAAAACTACTAGAGATTACTTAAAGTTCACAGATATTCAATTCATATACAGATTTAGTAAATGGTATATTATGGTAAAAATGGAATATTATTATGTTCAACTTGGGAAAATGCATTTATTGGAAACTTTAGAGTTGAGTTGTAAAATACTCTCACTCTTAACATTTAAGGAACGATGACTGTTACTTCTCATTCTACCACATTTTATTTTGGTCCAAGTCAGTCTCATATGTCATGAAAAAGAATTAAATGTCATGGATCTTAGAAATAAGAAAGTAGACTTATATTTGCAATCTATAAGAGCGTGGGCAGAATTAATCCTAGGAAATCCATGACAGCTCATTACTTTAGCTACTCTTTCTATCTACTGTAAACATGCTATAGCATGAATGTAAAGCACCAAATATAATAATATCAGAGCACATGAAACATCTAGGTAATGATTCAACAAAGATTAGACATAACTTATTCAAGGGATACCTTTAATTGTGTACCTACTAGTAACCCCACCAGACTCCAATAGGTAGTTCCAATGTAGTGTTTAAACAGATAGCTTGGTGAAAATAAGTGAGACAGTAAATAAAAAGGTTGTTTAAAAAAATATCCAACATAATTCTGAGTAGAAGAATAGTACCTTCAAAGAATGACTTTGGAACATTATGAATAATATAAACACAGATCATGAAAAAATTGATAATTCTCTTTAAATACTAAGAGTTTGGCCTTTAATCATTTCAATTATTTAAAGACTGTTAGCAAAATAAAATGCACAGATATCATAAAATGTATGAGTCTCTCTGTGTGTATACATGTTTACATGTATGCATGTGTGTGTGCACATGTAATATAAATGTATAGTATCCAATATATGCCATACATATACATGTATACATATACATAAATACATATATAAATATATATGACATACACATGTGCTTAGAGCTTGATATAATAAAAAACACAATAGAAAATACTGGTAAATGTATTGAACAAAATATTCATAACAGATAATATATTAATGGCAAAAAATAATATTAACATACATTTACATGAATAACCATCATTATTCATAAACATTCCAAGTTATAACTACATGAAGATATACTTTTGCATCAAATACAATGGCTGAAAGTAAAACTGACAGAGTGTCAATCAACATCAATTTCATATAATTGCTCAACAGGAAGGATTTTATCTACTTTATAAATCACCTTCACACTTTTTATAAAGTTGAAAACATACACAAGAAGTTGAGATAGCAATATAACTTTTAGGAATTTCTCATGGGTCCCAAATTATTTGAGCCAATTCAGTAAAATAAATACTCTTAACATGCAAAATGGTTAGTGTGTCATCAATAAACAACCAGCTCCCTATCCTGTCTCCATCCATTTTCATAGCTGCTCCTAGGCAACCATTGGTCTATTTTCCATCACTACAAATGATTTCATACCTCTTAGAACATACAAATGATTTAAGAGTGTGTCCTCTTTGACTTCTTTAATCTCAGAGTCATGAGGTATGGTAATTCATGCTTCATTTGCTGGTAATCCACTCACCTATATATGGCCATTGCAGGGTTTTATTTTCTAGATAATATCAACTTGAAATAAAATTACTTTGAATATTTCTGTAAAAGCTTTTGTATTGCAACATGGTTCTGTGCCTTCTGGGAAAAGCAGATAGATATGGCATTGTCTGGTTGGTATATGGCTAATGATGTCTTAACTCAATGCTGCTCCTTCATATTGTAATAGAAAGTCCAGGAACCCAATTTATTATTCTGTTAGACTTCTGTTTCTTGGCTATGATTAATTTCATTCCTAGAGTTTGGTGGAATGTTTTCATGACTATTTACAGGTGTGTCTTTCAACATCTAAAGAAAGAAAATCCATACTCTCAAGCTTTGAAATATAATCTTATTTTCCTGTGAAAAGTATAATGGTTTATATTCTTTATAATCTGAAGTCCATAAGGAATAGAATAAAATTCCTTTTAATGGAAGAATAGAATTAAAAAAAAGAAATTTATCCTACAGAAATGAAATCTATTGCCATAAAACTAGTAGTAAAGTTGATCTATACCATAAAATCTGAAATCACCAAAATGTCAACTTACTGGTGAATGTAATGATTGAATAAATAACTTTTAAATTCATGTGTAATATAACTCAGACATAAAATATAATATAGCTGTGTGCTAACAGAGGTTTTAAGCAAAACCAGTTATGTATTTTATGAAACTTTGACATAAAACCTATGCTTACAGAAGTTAGATTAATTATTGTTTGGAAACCAAATGACAGTTGTCATTGAAAAGTACAGTAAGTGTCTTAGAGTTTTACTGCTGTGGAGAGACACCATGACCAAAGCAACTCTTATAAGAACAACATTTAATTGTGCTGGCTTACATGTTCAGAGGTTCAGTCCATTATCATTAAGGTGAGAACATGGCAGTATCCAGGCAGACCTGGTGCAGGAGGAACTGAGAGTTCTACTTCTTCATCTTAAGGTTACTAGGAAAAGTCTGGCTTTCAAGCAGCTAGGATAAGTATCTTAAAGCTCACTCCCATGCCCAAAGTGACACACTTCCACCAACAAGGCTATACCTACTCTACCAAGGCCATACCTCCTAGTAGTGTCACTCCCTGGGGGAAGCACATTCAAGCATCCACAGTAAGGAGATGCTCTAAATGACAAAAAAAAAAAAAAAAAAAAAAGTCTGACATAGCACTATAAGTCATCTGACTGTACACACAAAACAGTTTCATTGATTCTGTGTAAATTTTATGTCTCTAAAGTTAGAATTCACATTTTAGACAGAGTTTAAAAGCAAACTACATCATGGGAAAATTATTTATTGTTTGTGTTCCCAGAAGAAATTTCCGTTGTTCTTTTAAGGTAAGGAGACTATTAAGAAAATATAAAACATTGTAGTATCTAGAAAAATAGAAAATAAACATATCAAGAAAGAAAATATTTTAAATAATGCTTCATCCAATGGTAATGAAATTAAAATTATGAGATGGTACTATTGCTGGTTAGCCAAAATGTTTGATGATGATGGTGACAAGGCCAATAATTTTTCTTTATCATCTATTTTTGGGTAACATTTTTGACAAACTATATGAGAAGAACTGCATGTTTGATTTTAAAAGTCCTACATCCAAGGTTGTTATTATTAATAAATTTATATTATAATATTTATAATATAATAATATTTGTCTAAATTGACTTTCATGCATCAATATGCATTGCAGCATTGTGTGTAATCAGAAAACAATAGAAACAGTGTGATGTGCAAATATATAGTAAGCTATAAAATGTTTAGCTGCACCTATGCTATGAACTACCACAGAGTTGTAGAAACAATCAGTTCTATGTGAGCCAATGGGAAGACACTCCTAGGCACAAAGGTAACCAACAAGGTGAAGGACCACATTATTCTACCAAACCATCAATGTACAAATTACACAATATGAAGAGGCTGATTTATTTACATAAAGCAAAGTATTAGCTTTAAAATTGTGGCTTTTTTGGGTAAATGATAAGTTCTTCCAAGCATTTGAGTTTGGAGGTAACCCTAATGTTTTAGAATAATTTATATTTTCAACTGTAATTTATTTCAAAACTTAGTAACTGATGTTCATTCTTTATATGTGCATGCATATTAGAGCAATCAAATACAAATAAATGTATTATTAGCCTACACAGAATCCATTACACAATACTGAACACCATTCTACCAACAGGTGTGGAGCTGATTTTAGAGTCCAGGATTTTCCCTGTTTAATACTTGATGTTATCTGCAATGACTTCCAGTTAACAAGGTCATTTGCAACTGTGGTAGGTAGTTTGGTTAGCTGATGTCTTCTGTATGTATAAGGCATTCAAATTACCTCAGAGAAGAGCTTTGGATAGTGCCAGACAAGGCAAAACCCTGCTAATGCCTGACTTTTCAGAGTGATAACCTAATTTTAGGAGTTCCACGTTCAGAAGCAATTAGCGGTAATGAAAATCTGCAAAATAATTGAGTACTCTTTCTGGTTAGTATTTGAAGTGATGGGTTTAGTCTAAGAACATTATGAAAATTTCAGTAATGAAAAGAAGGAGACTACATGCGAAGGAATTAAACAATACCAGTGAGACCTATTTTTTGTGTCTTAATTATTTCTGTGACTAAAAGTTATAACTTAAATTCATAGATAAATTTTAAGTCAGGGTGACATAAAACAATTAAAGTGACAAAATTTCTGAGACTCACTCTCATCATAAGTTTTAATTATTCCAAGGTGTATTTCATTAACTATAAATCATAATAGGGAATTTTTATACTTGTAGTTACTACATTGTTAAGGTAGTAGGAAGTAAAGGCAAAATATATGTTTTTAAAAGAAGTTAAAATTGACATTTTAATCTTTCCATTTTTCAAAAGAATAAAGTTATTATTACAAAAGTACAATATTTAATATTCCCTTGGAGTTTATAACAGTTTCTTTAAAAACTCCATAGATATAATAAGAAACAAAATTATAAATGGGCATTAACATGTGTATGTGGAGAAAACAAGTTGCATAGGACAGACATAAATTTAATAGTAAGGGAAAACACTGAATGCACACCACTAGAGTTAAAAACAATGACTGGAAGCAAGTAAGTAAGTGGAGGTTAGGGCAGGGAAAGAGATAATTGTTACCTAGGGAACCAGAGTTTGCAAAGTGTTAGTAAATTACTCTTGTCAACTGTTTCAAGAGGCTCTGAATTCTGGGTGTTTTTACTTATTGTTGTTGTTCCACTGTAAAATTTTGTTTGCTCTTTAGCTCACTTCCTTCCTGAGGTGAAATGCTTCCCCCTGATCTGGGATTAGAGGGATGCCTAGATCTGATCTCCATGCTGGAGCCTTTTGCTATTGGATTTATTTTACATGGTTTTTTTTGTTGTTGTTGTTGTTGTTGTCATTGTTGTTGGGTTTTGTTTTGTTTTGTTTTTATTTTTTGGCTTCTTTTGCAGTACAAAGTAAAAAATTCCTAGAAGGGATATTTTGGATTTTGATAGAAAAAAGTTTGATGTTCCATTCTCCAAAGTCTTTTAAGGTCAGTAAGAAACAAAACTAAATAAAGAAAAAAAAAAACTGTTATAGATTAAATTGTTTTTCAAGGGAAACATGTTAGTAAAATGGTGCTCTCAGATGATATTCAGGCAGTATAACATTCTCTTACTGTGGAATTAGTTTTAAAAATGTTTTTCATTATTCTTTTTATAAATGCTATACATTAAGATAGAATTTAATTGAATTAAATCTACAAGGCCTCCTGAAGCAAGTAAGAACACTTATACTTCCTGGGAAGTTCCTGCAACAAGAGTCCAGCTATCATGACCTTCTCCCTGCTTTCCAGGACTTAGGCCCATCTACACTGCCAGGCTCAAGGATCCAGACACAGGGCTGCCTTCATCTTCTAGGGGTTTTGCCCCAGGAGCCCAGCACCTATGGATTCATGTAAGTAGGAACCCTTTGCTTCCCTGGCTTAAGGCCTCCACTGCCAGTGTGGAACTTTCTGTACCCTTTCCATGGAGGAATACAGGGATTTTTAACTTCTTAAGATTTAGTGATTTTAAATTTATCACAGCAGTAGAAACCAAACATTCATCTGGTTTAGGAGCTATTCACCAGTGAGCTATCCTCATTGGAGACTGAAGTTGGAAGAGGTCATTGCAGGGCTGGAAGAGTTAAAGTTCACCTTTTAGCAGGGATTTTTTTTTTAAAAAGACATCTGGTATAGGTATCAGTGTAATTCTGGCTTTTATTTTTTATTTATTTATTTATTTTTTTAAGGGAGGATTTTTTTTCCTATTTTCTTTTACGGAATAATTTGGGAAACATTGGTTTCTGTTCTCCCAGAAGGTCTGGCAGAGTTTTTCTATACATCCATGTGAGCTGTGTTTGTTTTTTGGAAATGTCTTAAGATGTTCTTGTTGCTTATGAAGAATCTCTTTTAAGTTATTTTTTGTGTCTTTATTATTTATTTGTTTCACTTTGGTATGTCACACTTTAAAAAATTCATTTATTTTGTTAAAATTTCAATTTGATAGAATAAAGATTTTAGAAGTATATTCTTATAACCAACCCTCTGGAGTTTATTGGTGTCTGTTGTATTATCTCTTTATTCATTTTTTATTATTATTTTTATTTTTGCATATTTATTTTATATGCATTTCAAATGTTTTCCCTTTTGGAAACTCCCTATCCCATCCACCTCCCACTGCCTCTATGAGGGTGCTCCCCTACCCACCCACCCACTCCTGACTTCCCTCACTAGCATTCCCCTATACTGGGGCATCTAACACCCTCAGGCCCAAGGGCTTCTCCTCCCACTGATGGCCAACATGACCCTCCTCTGCCACATATGTGGCCAGCACCATGGGTCCCTCCATGTTTATTCTTTGGCTGGTGGTCCAGTCTTTGGGAGTTCTGAGGGGTCTGGCCAGTTGACACTGTTTCTCCCTCCATGGGGCTGCAAACACCCTCAGCTCTTTCTGTCCCTTTTCCATTTTTAATTATATTAATTCAGGTCTTCTCTCTTTTTCTTGGTTAATTTGATCTTCTTAATTGTTCAAAAAATCAATTCTTTGTTTTTAATTGATTCTTTGTATTATATTTTTTATTCTCTTGTTTATATTTTAGCAACTTCTGCCCTGGTATTATCTCCATTTGTTTAGTATCTGTAATATAAATGTGACTTTTATTTCCTTAGCTGAAATGATGACTTGAGAGCTGCACACTAGCCTTACAAATACAGGACTTAGGCTGAGTCCAAAGCATTTCTATCTAACTCAAATTGGCCTCTCTTGGCTTCTCACTGGATTGCTTTGCTTGGAAACACTGCCTCTGAACTCCACTGTTCTCAACTGAACTGCTCTGCTCCTGAACTGAACTCAATTGCACTCAATTGGACTGCACTAAATTGAATTTGCTTTGAACTAATGTGAAATTAATTGATTTGAACTGAACTGAATTGAACTCTCACCTTCACTGCTTTTTAAGTAGCCTCTCTTTTCTATCTGTTCTCTTGAGAGTTGGGTGTATCCTATCTCTTAGTCTTTGTATTAAATCTTTTTCTGATTCTCACTTTGTCTCTCAATTGTTTGGGGTTAAAGGTGTGTATTAAAGGCCTTCCATTAATCCAGCCAGAGGGATTAAAAGTGGTATGTGCCTGCTTGCCAGCCAGATTAAATTTTTGGACATGATCCCTTGACAAAGGAGCCATTTTACTGCATTAAAATTCCTCTATGAATATTCTATCTGTACGTCCTCTTTTTGAGATGTTGTTTGTTCTTGTTTTATTTTTTCATCATTAATTTGAGATCTCTTAATTTTCCTTTGATAGAACTACACACTTTCTTCTTAGAGGTGCCTTCACTGTGTCCCACAGATTTCCATTACATTTGTTTTCATCTTTTGTTAAATTCCAGATTTTTTTTTTTTTTTGGTTTTTCGAGATAGAGTTTCTCTGTATAGCCCTGACTGTCCTGGAACTCACTCTGTAGACCAGGCTGGCCTCGAACTCAGAAATCCACCTACCTCTGCCTCCCAAGTGCTGAGATTAAAAGCATGCGCCACGAATTTTAAGTTTCCTTCTCTATTTCTTTATTGGCCCAATTTGCATTCATTTTAGCCTCTATGAATCTGTGTATTTTCTGAAGTTTCTATTACAGTTGATAGCTGACTTCATTTCAATGTGATCAGATACAATATTGGATGCTGTATATTCCTATATTTTGAGTGTGTACATATATATATGTGTATATGTGTGGGTGTGTTTGTGTGTATGTGTGTGTGTCCTATGTATGCACGTTAACATTCATGCTTGTAGAGACCAGAGGTCAATGTCTTATGTCTTCCTTACTCACTCCTTACCTCATCTTTTGAGACAAAAACTTTCACTGAAATTGTAATATAAAACAAAACAACACAAAACAAAATAAACAAAAAAACCTCAAGAACATTTTGGCTTTTATATAGGTTCTTGGGATTGAACTCAGGTTCACATGTTTGTGTGGAAAACATTTTATCCACTAGCCATCTCTCCATTCTACAAGGCCATGTTTTTTTCTGAAAGCTGCCAAAGAAAATTTTCTCCTTGCCCTTTTCAGCTTCTCAGACCTATCTACATATGTTTGCTTGGAGGTTCATCCTCCATATCCAAAGTTCATACCCTAAATTCTGGCTTCAGAATTCCAGTTCTGTTTCCTACTTGGATCACTTTGATCTACTTACATAGTAGACAATGACTAAGACCTTTAGTGTTACATCTGTGGTGTTCCTTTTTACTGTTTCACATCATGGGTTTCCAAGGTTAGGTTACTACAGTTACACAAATGTTGTTATTTCTGGTCCTTTGGCTCAATGATGACTGAACAGTTGTACTTTCTCAGCAAACGGGATATATAGATGCCCAATAGGAGACAAAAAATTGCAAGGTTCCTCTATTCCTTTTTCTACCTAGCTGCATGTTACTAAATAACAGTGAGTCTCTTAGGGAAGGCAAGAAATCTTGAAATGTTTCCATGTGCAGCACCCTGTGCAGCAGAGATACAGAGGAGCTTCAGTGCACCTTTTCCTCAGAAGGGAGTCTGTCTATCTGCATGAAACCTCTTTGAAGATGCCACATCTATAAGTTGCTTAGTACAGGGACTTCTCAAAGAAAATGCTGTTGTTTTCATTTTCTCTCAATGAAGAGTTTAAGTTCAAAAGAATATTCCATTATTGTGGTTTGTCACTGTCTATTAATAGGATATTGCCATGCCTCTACCAAAAGTTTAGTACAGAGTGTGGATACTAATGGAGAAAATAATTGGCTTACCAACCTTAAGAACTCACTTGTGCAACTGTCAAGTAAGACAATGGAGATGTAATGAACCCATTCCATTTTAGTAGGCTATGATTCTTGAAGACATCAAAAAACTTTTGAGAGGACCAAGTCTCCAATCTTCAAAGTATAATTGGTAAAGTGAGCCACCATTATTTTGCTTACAAAATAAAGATATCATTTGTACATGTTACTAAACAAGCTAGCTTGAAGAAGTAATAATTTTTCAAAATTTATTTTATTTTAGATGAATAATTTAGGATTTATGGCAGTTTGAATAAGAATGGCTCCTATATGCTCATATATTTGAATGCTTAGTCACCAGAGAGTGGCACTATTTGGGAAAAATTAGGACTTGTGACCTTATTGGTAAAAGGGTGTCACTGGTGGTGAGCTTTGAGGTTTCAAATGACAGGTCCAGTTTCTCTAGTTTTCTATCAGCCTGCTAGCTGTCTCTCAGCTTGTTTTCCATTGTCTGACTTTATGAAGGACTTATGAAAGAGTCCAGAGCCATCACACTTGCCTGGGAGAGGAACACCACAGCTGTTTGGGTTAAGACCCAGAGCAAATTCCAACAACCAAAGAAGATAACACCCACCCAACAAAGAAGTGGCCACTTAACTACACATGAAAAATTTTCCAATGTCATAAACCCAGAAGACTGGATACAAATGCAAAAAACACAACTATAAAGAACCAAGACAATATCCCTCCTCCAGAACCCAGCAATGGTACTGTAACAGCCTCTGAGAAAATCAATTTTATTAACATTGAAGAAAAACACTTCAAAAAAGCAATTATAAATATGTTCAAGGACCTTAAAGAGTGTATATATATCTTCCGCTCATCTTCAAATTCAAGGCCTCCTTTTCAACTATTACTATGTGTATGTGTATATATATATATATATATATATATATATATATATATAGTCTTAATTTAAAAGATCTGACACATGGACAGATGAGAGAAACTGACCCTCAGATATCAGAGTTGTTCAAGTTGTGAAGTCATAGGTTAAAGTGAAAGAGATTGCTGAAAAGTTGGTCAATGGTCTTAAGCTCCCTGAACTTTTGATATAAAAGTTATAGCTTCTCACACTGGCACCATGATATTATTGGAATGGTCCTTCAGTGAACTGAATGAATAAATAATAAGAAAACTACCTTTATATATAGTTCCCAGTTCAATTGAGAATTACATACCAGACTAAAACCTAACAAATAAATCATCCCAGTTGCATTAAATAAATTAAGGTAGACTCAGATAATTATTGTTCCCAGCCATATGGGCAAAGTAAAGATAAAATATTCCCAGTAGAAATTCAACAAAAGTTCTTTACCAAAAGTGAAAATTGTCAGACACATGAGGAGATAAAGCATTCTAACAGAAAATCAGCAGGAATCTCATGTCAAAGAAAAAACTAAAAATCAAACATCTCTAAATATTTGAACTACAGAAAAAGATATTTCAAGTTAACATGTTTGTTTTTTTTTTTCAGATGTTGACAATATGGGCAGAGAAACAAAAATTATATAAATTACACTATTCATTTATTAAAAAGCCAGCTATAAATTTTATTGTTGAAAATTACATTTTAGTACTTCTCATTAAAAATATTATTAAATGCATCTACATTTAATCTAAAAACACTTTTCCTCAAAATATATGAAGTGAAAATTCAAGCTGGACAATAGTTTGGGCTTATTTGTATACTGAATTCATAAAGATGTCCTAGGAATCAATGCAGAAATGATTCAGTAGACTCTGAACAGAACACTTGGGCATGGTTTCTTGGAACATGCCATCCAACTACCCAATCAACACTACTGAAAGTGGTCAACTTTATAATTACGGGATAACAAATGAACAATTTACAAGGATACAATCATTATATATTTTGACTACTACTATTTAACATTAGAGCAAACAAATGGTGGACAACAAGGAATTGGTAGGATTGTAACATAAAGCAAGATTGCTAGTAAGAATGTATAGATTTTCAAAATATTTAAAACCACTCTAGTCAACAGTAGTCTAGCAATACTTATGCAAACTTATGGATTCTATATGCCTCACTGTCCTATTTTTGCATCTACAGCTAGCAATGACATGTATATAAGCACACCAGTAAATACCTACAGAATGCTTATGGCCATATAATATTCAAAATACAGATATAGGAAATAACGTAAGTTTCCATGAGCAATAAAACAGACAAATGGAATGATGTGCTGTTATGGAGTACCTGAAGATAAAATTTTCCAAAATGCCTGGATTAAACACACAGTCATTATTATTTATTATCGTCAGTGGGGCTGTTACAAGCAGAATTGTGGGAAGTATTCTCTATGTCCAGTTTTTCCATGTTTTAAAAGGCAAGGACTGCAACTGTGGCATCTACAGAAAAACAGCCCTGGAAGCCTGCAGCAAGCAAGAGAGCATCACTTTCAGAAGCAGAGAGATAGCAGTTAAATGGTTAGTTTATTCTCATAATCTTTAGGTCACATTTTATATAAGATTTTGGTTGTTCCAGATATCAGTCCACCTTAGAAATCTGTGGCAGGTCTAATCGATCAGAGTTCAGTTTTACCCGCAATAATTTTAGCACTTTAAACATTCTTAGGAATACTTTCACAAGATGCAATAACTATAGTTCCTAACCCTGTAAAATGCTACTTAGTGTTCAAAAATTAGAACACTGTTCAGAGAAAAAATAGTGTCTTGTGTTCAACAACATAAAGAAACAAGTTAAGACTGTCCACTCTCTATTCACCTACTTAATATATTATTTGAAATTTTAGCTAGAGCAGTAATACAACTGGACAATATCAAGAGGCTACAAATTGGAAAGAAAGATGTCAAAGTATCTATATTTGCAGACTATATGATAGTACACAAGTGACACAAAAGTTCTACTGGGAAACTCCAGTCGCTCTTAATGATGTCCAGTAAAGTGAAAAAAGTGCAAATTGCACAATAGTATTTACAGTTGCACTCTTAGGAGATAAAGATATAATCAAAGTATAGCTACAATAAAGTTACAATTAGAGGAAAGAGGATAGAATCTAGGTGTTCTTTGGGGCTTGCTTTCCTTTTTTCTACTCATTCATTCATTCATTCATTTTACATCTTAATCACAGACCAGTCAATGTCCTCCCTCACAGAGCTCCTTCTCCTCCCCTTCTGCTCTGAGAAGGGGGAAATCTTCCCTAGGTTCCAACCCACCTTGGCATATCAAGTCACTACAGAACTTGGAGCATCCTCTCCCACTGCAGTCAGACAAGGCATCCCAGCTAGGATCCACAGGAAGGAAACTGAGTCAGGGACAGCCCTTGCTTAAGTTGTTGGAGTGCTCTCATAGGCCAAGCGGCCTATCAGATACAAATGTGCAGTGACTTAGGTACAGGCCACGTATGCTATGACCAGGTTGGTGATTCAGTCTCTGCAAGCCCCCATGGGTCCAAGTAGCCCACACAGTTAATCCTAGAACTTGGAAGGCAGAGGAAGGTAGATATAAATTCAAGTCCAACCTGGTCTATGGAGAGAGTTACAGGACATCCAAAGTTACCCTGAGAAATCCTGTCTTGAAACTACTTTCCCCAAAAGTATTTGCTTTTCAATGTTTTGTTAGTTTTACATATATCTTGTTAATCTTTATATATGGGATATTTCATAATAAAACTGTTTATATAGTTAAACTTTTTAATGAAAAGTAAACTTAAGATGAATCTTTAGTTATATTTGTGTATTTATCATGGTTGTTACTTCATTAAACATTGTATTTTTAGGTCAGTCTTGACTATATATGACATTATATTGACTACTATAAAAGAGTAAGAAAATCAGCATAGAAGGATGACTATAGTCTTTAATAACATTTACCACTAAAAGACAGAACTATAAATATTTCTACTTATGTGTAATCATGTTCAATTTTATAAAGATTTATTTATTTCATGTGTATGAGTTTTTTGCTCATATGTATGTATGTGCCCAATTTGTGTTCAGTGCCTCAGAGGGTAAGAAGTGTGTGCCAGATCTTCTACATCACAGTAGTTGTGAGCCACCAAATGTTGCTAGGAGCTGAACCCAGGTACTGTAAAGGTAACTAGTAATTTTAACCACTGAGAATCAGTCCCTCCATTTATGTGTAACTGTTTTCAAATTTAAAGCTGTTTTTCATGGCTGGCTGGCTATCACTTTGTGTCTTTTGGGCAAGAGAACAAAGAAATATGGGATTTGATTTTAAAAGTCTATTTTCTTTATAATCAAATATTAATACACACAATTCTACATTTTACTGATTTTGGATGTATTTCATGAATATAATAGATTTACTATAATGAGATCTGCACAGAGTGGGTTATCTGTGCAGAAAGATCAGCTGTGTGTTATTACAGCCATTGTTGAATTCAAGAGCACAGATAAATGAATAATATGTAAAAACTTTGGGTTGATGAGTGTTTTAAGCATATCATTCCTCATAAGTTAGAAAGGCCATAGGTGTAAAACCATATCACAGTCTGAGAGTTTGATAAGTTTTTTTAAATATTGTCTGATCACATTTTTTTTCTGTTTTATTGGATAATTTTTTATTTACATTTCAAATGTTATCTCCTTTCCAAGTCCCTCTACCCTGGTTCACTTGCCTGATTTGAATATAGGTCTAAATATGGCTTCTTCAAGAAGCAGAAATCCTGAAAGTCTTATAAATGTTGTGTTGAAGTTGCAGTTAAATTGAACTACTCTTCAAATTAGTCTGAAATGCTGATTTTTTGCATAAAAGATGAATTAAGATTTTAATCTTTTGGCATACCTGCTTCAGTCCTAATTGTATTTGTATGAGTGGACACTGATGGAGAAATCCAGGAGCACAGTCCTCTGAGCAGCTCCCTTTAGAGGGGCTTTGTTCTCCCTAAGACTGTGAAGTGTCTGCCATGGACCTGTGCAGAAAAATTTCTCTCCCATCAAATCATTGTCAAGAGTCAAAGTATGTCAATTTGCACAATGTGCAGTATGTTCTCACAGATGGTTTTACTACAGTTGATCACCTTTTTTTTACAAGAAAGAAATGAATGGAAGAATGACATCATGGTAGTTTAAAGTTGTCATAATCATTGAATGTAGCATTGCCCAGTTTTGAAAGAAAAGGACACACAATAAGTTTTGTATTTATTTAAAATTTTGGGGTGAAAGGATATGAAATAAAATCTTACATTTGATTTAGTTGTTTTCTTGTTTTTGGAGAAAAACATCAATCATTAGGATAAGCTGGACTGAGATTGACTATGTAGCCCAGGTTAGTGGCAAATTCAAAGCAATCTTTTTGCCTGAGCTTCTCAAATTCTGAGATTACAGGTGTGAGCTATGACCAGCTTTAATTGAGGGCTTATGTACCTAAAAGTTAATATTTGATCCATAATAGCTTTTAATTTTGACACGAATCTTTTCTATCCAATACCTGGGAACCGTTGATTTACAAACTTCAAAGACTATTATAAATCAACAAAGGGTAATTTTACAAGGACTGGCTAAGGAAGAACTGATCCAGAATATATTCATGAACACCAAAAAGTTTAAAAACAAGTTTATAATTTATAGTTGCCCTGAGGCAGCAATAACTAATCCACTGAAAATTTGCCCATTTCATGCATCTATTTTGCTTGTTTTACTACTTTGCTTTTCATAAAAAACACATTTATTTCAGCAACTGTCATTTCTTTTGGCATTTATGTGATCTCTGAGCTATGTGAGAAAATACACATATTTCTGTTTTACAATTTTTTATTAAAAAATGATTTCTTTTAAAAATTTATATCACTTTTGTTTCATAGAAGAATCATTTTCATTCTTCTTTCCTGCCCCCATCAGTCACTTCAGAAAATGAGTATTTTAGTTTAGTTAGTTTAGCATCTGCCTTAAATCTTTTCCATTTGTGTATTGAATGACACTCTATTATTAAATATAAAGGGAGCAACTAGAAGCTTGCAAAACACAGGTCATACCAAAAATCATTCAATGATAATAACCATGTAAATTATACTTAAATGCCATTCCCCTCATACATACTTCTCATGATTCATGGATGGACTCTAGTCAGCTCTCCTATTGTCCCAAGGAGTCAGTCAAGTGGTATGAACAAATGATTATTTTCAGACAAATGGTGATAGTATAAATATAAGGTGAGTAAATGATGGTAGGAAGTCTTAGGGTCCTATTTCAAAACAGAATCAGGGCAAAGGTCTCATTTAACATAGAATCATTACTGAATGAGACATTAGACAATGTGTGCAAATGGGTGTTAGTGGACATCTCTTTAGTTCCAGTGTGTATAGCTAGAGTTTATGCACTTTTATTGGATATTTTATTTATTTCCATTTCAAACATTATCCCCTTTCCCAGTTTCCCCTCCACAACCCCCCTATGGCATCCCCCTTACCCTGCTTCTATGAGGGCACTCCCCCACCCACCCATCCACTCCTACCTCACCTTTCTGGCATTCCCCTACACTGGGGCATAGAGCCTTCAGAGGACCAAGGACCTCTTCCCATTAATGCCAGATAAGGCCAACCTCTGCTAATATGTAGCTGGAGCCATGGGTCCCTCCATGTATACTTTTTGGTTTGTGGTTTAGTTCCTGGGACTCTGGAGTGTCTGGTTGGTTGATATTGTTGCATTCTAATTAAGCTTTGAAGAGTGCATTTCAACAATGGTTTCTCAATGTCAAGCATAGGGGTGACCCCTTACCTAAGCTTACATAAGCTTCATGAGATATGTGCAATTACTAACCACAGAATTAACAAACAAACAACCTGTAACAGATTCCTTATTAGAAATGGTTGCTTGAAACAATCATCAAAAGAATGCGCCTGTGGAGCAAGGGAAAGATCGAAACATCCATCACAGCACATTCTGCTTTCTACTTATACACCATCGTGGACAATGTGAAACTGAGTCCCTGATTAGGGAGTTGATAGAGTGTGACTTGTCAAGAAAACCAAAGATTGCTTCTGAAAATACAACCTTTAGATCTATGTGTAGATGTTAGAATCCTGTCTCCAGGGGTGCTAAACAATGAAGCAATCTATATTGATGGGAAAAGAGAACTTTATGTTTACCTTTTTCAGTTTATTTTTTGATAGTTTATTTACATTTCAAATGTTTCCCCCTTTCCAGATCTCCCCTTTGGAACCTCCCTATCCCCTCCCACTCCCCTGCCTCTATGGGAGTATTCCTCCACCCACCCACCAACCATCCACCCACTCTCATCTTCCCTCCTTGGCATTCTCCTATACTGGGGCATCTAACACCCTTAGGCCCAAGGACTGCTCCTCCCCCTGATGGCTAACAAGACCCTCCTCTGCCACATATGTGGCCAGCACTATGGGTCCCTCCATGTGCATTCTTTGGTTAGTGATCCAGTCTCCAGGAGCATTGAGGTGTCAGGACAGTAAACACTGTTGCTTCCTCTGTGGGGCTGCCAACTCTCTCAGCTCCTTCAGTCCCTTCTCCAACTCTTCAATCTGGGGTCTCACGCTTAGCCAACGGTTGCTGTGAAGTGACTCTTGAGCTTTGATTTTTCATCTGCCATGACTATCCCTTCCTGGACACCAGAGTCAAGGACTTAGTAGGTATCATAACTAGGCTTCCTGACAGTATTTTGATTCTAGGGATGTTTCTTAAGTACTCTGCAGACCAGGACATGCCATCCAGGTTGGAAGACTTATATTCCTCTACAGGCTAATGGAACAATGTGCTCCAGACAACAACAAAATCCTGAACTTACATTTGTATACAACTGTGGGTATGATAGTTTAACACATAATCACTGTAAACATGCTAGAACTATATGTTAATAAGGCCTAGACAGTTGAAAATGTATTATTGAATAGTGTGGCATTGCAGCAAAGTTGTAAAGACAATAGAGTTACCAACACAGTTTCCTTATTAACCATACCATATTAATCATAATCAGTATGGTACATTTTTCTCAACTAATTAATGAATATTTGAACATCACTTTTCTATGATTCTATCCAGTATATCATATTACATTTTGACATCATGTCTCTGAAGCTTCACTTGAGTTGTGAAAATCTACTTTTAATCACTGGAGTACAGTGGCTATGCCCAGTTTTTTATGCCTTTCTTCTTACAGAATCTCTGCATTCCAGGAACACTCAGTTCAACAACTCCTTTCAGTTTGGTGCTTTCTAACACTTTTACTAGGATTATGTTATTTTTCATCATAGTTAATATTTTATCCTGGATACTTCAAATTACTAATAATTTACCTTTAAGGTTAATTCTTTATACTAGAAGATTTAAGAGTGTAAAAATCCATTATACCCATCTCTAAATCTTCATATAATATCATTTAACTACACCTTTGTCTGAAAAATCCCATTTCACTTTCAACTCTCCAGATTATATTATTTATGACCCTTTTATAATGTGATATATTGTTTTCATAGATTTATTGCAAAAATTATTCCCAAGTATCACATAAATAGAGTCACAGAGAAGGTAGCTGGTTTAAACTTGCTTTATTTAAAAACTGGCTCTCAAGGCTTTACATATCAGTTGTTTTGTCAATTAGTAGCATCTTATTATACTAATCTTAATGTATTAATTTACTAATTGAAGGATATGTTAGCTATATTTTGGGTTTGATGATTATAAACAAAACTATTGCAAATATTTATGGACAGATTGTGTGTGTGTGTGTGTGTGTGTGTGTGTGTGTGTGTTTGTATGAAACTTTAATTTGCTTAGTCAAATACTGTGTTTGAATTGTTATTCTTGAATTAGGTTATTTTATAAGCTATTAAAATATTGCCTTTCAAAGTATCACTTTTTTGTATTCTTACTGGCAGAGTTCTGGTTTCTTTGAAATCACAGTAGCAATTGCCATGTTCTTATTGCATTTTGGTCATTGTAACAGGTACGTTGTAATATCATGCTATTTGTAGTTAGTGATGAGAAACACTGTGTACAATTATTTGTCATGTCTATCACTAAATTTGCTATTCCTAGGATCTAGGTCCGACTCCATCACTTGATGTTTGTAATTCATGGTCAGTGCCAAATTCGATTGATTAATATTGTCTTAAAGTGGCCATCAAAGTAGTGTTCAGTTACTGTGAAGAGTATAAATTCTCTTCTTTTCTTCTTAAACAGGATGGTCCCCAGCTTAATGTTATCTAGCATATGACATTTAAAATATATTTATTTTTTTATTTATGAGTGTGTCTGTGTGGATGTATGCTGTATGTGTTCATGTGCCCAATGAGGACAGAAGAGGATATCTTATCTCCTACAGCTAGACTTACAGACATTTGTGAGTTGCAAGACTTGTGTCTTAGGAACTGAAATCTAGTCCTATATATGAGTTCAAGTGTACTTAACTTGAACCATTTCTCCAGTTTCTATATGGCTATGTTTAAAGTTTATAATGCTGTGAAAGCAATATGTATTTAGTAGAAACTATACATTGAATTTCAAATTTCAAACTATTTTCAGTTAATGATACTTTCTTCTCTTTCCATTCTAGAAAGTGGAAGTGAGCTTTAGGTCCCATTATAGCCTATGATAAAGAAGATAAATAACCATTAATCTACCAGAAAACTGATTCTAAACTGTGATGTTCAGTAGGCTATATATAGTAGATACAATTTAAATTATTATATTTTGAAGCTTTGTTGAATTTAATATAGCATAGTTTTATACTAAATAGAGAAGCTTCTGAGTCCTTTTTACTCTGCATCTTCTCACATTTTGTATACACTTTAGATTGAGTTCCTAGCTACAAAATAGATTTTTGGACATTTGATTCAGACGGGATTGAATTCTCTACAGATCCATTTGAAAGGCACTAAAGTCTGAAAAATATTGAGTGTTTCAAAACATAAATATATACTGTCTTTTCATTTGTTTAGATGTGTGAATTCTTGTATCAGCATTTTGTAGTTTCCAAGAATATGATGCATAATTTGTTATATATATGCTCAATATTTCATTTTATTGATCCTATTATAAACAATGCTATTCTCAAAGATTTGATTAAAATTCTCATTTGATGCTATAGAGTAAAGCAAAGAAGTTTTGTATATTAATCATATATCCTGCACATCTTGCTCTACTAACTTAGTAGCTCTATTAGTTCTTTAGTTAATTCTTTGAGATTTGCTATTTGATAATAATACCATCAATAATAAAGGTGGATTTTCCCTTTTTGAAATGTATAATTTTATTTCATTACATAGCCTTATGGTAATAGCTAAGATATAATAGCCAGTATAGGTTGAGTATAAATGAAAAGAGACATCACCCTTGCTTTTATTTTACTATCAGGAATAAGACACAGAATATTTTTGTATCATGAAAGACAGCCCAGGATATTCTGCTATAGCCCTTTTTTGCAGTATAATTAATATTTATTTTTTAATTTAAAAAGTTATTTTTCTTTCATACAGTTATCCCAACCACTGCTGCCCTCACTCCCCTCCACCTAGTCCCTCCCCTCACTCTCCTCCAGATCCACTGTTCCTCAATTACCCTTAAAGAAAAAAGAAGGTCTCTCAATAATATCAACCAAACACTGCATAGCAAGATGCAATAAAACTAGGCATAAACCGTCATATCAAGGCTGGATGAGGCAACTGAGTAGGAGGAAAGTGTCCCAAGATTAGGGTAAAGATACAGAGACACCCCCAATTCCACTGTTAGGAGACACACAAAAATGAAGCTAAAGAATCACAGCATGTATGCAGAAGGAGTGCCAGCACAGACCCACGTAGGCTCTGTGATTGCTGCTTCTGTCTTTGTGAGCATCTATGAGCCCTATTTAGTTCATTCTGTTGGCAATGTTTTCCTGGTATCCCTGACCATTTCTTACTCTTACAGTTCTTCCTTCCTGTCTTCTGTAGGACTCTCTTGGACCAAGAGGAGTAACCCGATGGAGGTCTCCAATTTGGGATCCCCCTGCCTACTGTTTGGCTGTGAGACTCTTGAGTCTTTGTATCCACTCTTGTCTCTTCTCTTCCTCTTCCTCTTCCTCTTCCTCTTCCTCTTCCTCTTCCTCCTTCTCCTTCTCCTTCTCCTTCTCCTTCTCCTTCTCCTTCTCCT
>JADRCH010000169.1:3058157-3075639 GCA_019843965.1 Rhynchomys soricoides | reverse complement strand
TTACCTTAAGGACATCAAAAACTTAAAGTGGCCATAGGGAGGTTTGAGTTTCCAGTTCAATAGAATTTTGTTATAGCTCCTGACAGGGACATTACCCCCCTTTGGAACCAAAACTTCTAGGCCAGCAGAATTTTAGGTCACAGTAGCAGCAAACAAGGTGTCGTAGGATCACTATGGCTATTAATGAGTGGAATTATTCCCTTTTCCATCCCTTGATTAATGGACCCATGGTTTTTGGACATAGAAGAAACAATACCACTTATTGGATACTGACTCAAAGCATATACTGATTTCTAGATAACCCTGTCCCAGCCTTCCATTCTTCTGTCAGCTAATTCACTCTGTAATTGTGTCCTCAAAATGCCATTCCACCTTTCTGTCAGTCCAGCTGCTTTGGGATATTGGGGAGTCAGTAGGTTCCATGCTCATAAGCCCACAGTTGCACTTCTCTGGCTGTAAAGTGAGTTCCTTGGTCAGAAGCAATATTCTCTGGAATACCATAAGGGTGGAGTGCTAGGCACATCAACCTACCCACAAAACTTTTGATCTGAAATTTATCCTGTCTACAAGCAATGCAGTAGGAAATGGAAAAGAGACTGAGAGAATGACAAATCAATAACAGGCCCAAATTGAGACTCATCCCATGGATACGCACCAATCCCTATCACTATAAATGATACTTACTCCATTATGCCTGCAGATAGGAGTCTAGCATGGCTGTTTTCTGAAAGGCACCACACAGCACCTGACTCAGACAGAGAATCATCCACAGCAAAGCAATGGAAGAATAAGGGTAGGATTGCTGGCCAAAAGGGATAGGAACTCCAAGAGAAGACTCACAGAGTCATCTAACCTGGACCTTGAGGTTCTCAGAGACTGAACCACCAACCAAGGAGCACATATGGGCTGGACCTAGGCCTTCTGACACATAGGTAGCAGATGTACAGGTTGTTCTTCATGTGGGTCCTAAACAACTGCAGTAGAAGCTATCTCAAAAGATGCTAACTGTTTAGGATATGATCTTTTAGCTGGGAAGCCTTGTCTGGCCTTAGTGAGAGATGATGTGCCTAGCCCATCAGAAACTTGATGTGCTAGCATAGTGGTATACTCAGGGGACCCCCATCCCCTCAGAAGGGGAAGGAGGTGGGAAAAAGAACTGTGGGAGAGGGTGACAGGAGGATGGCAGTGAGTAGGATTTAAAGTAAATTTAAAAAATCACTTTACCTGTGCAGTCCATTACAGGTTTGGCTATTAGAGACATTGCTTTGTCTTTGTTTCCCATTACTGTAACTAAGATCATCTTCCTTGGACAATTCAGTGCTACTACCTTGACTCTATTACTTTAGGGCCCAATTAAATTCATTGCACTTAATTAATCCAACTGAGCAGCAATGTCTCCAACCCTAAGGGCTGGCACAAGGAAAAGGATGACCACAAAGCTCTTAAAACATGCAGGTACCACTCTCAACATTTTCCTACTAAAGGTTTAGTAAAAGGCATGTCTTTTAGGCCTTCTCCTTGTGGTGGATTAAGTTTTACACAGCATATTCACTATACTACTACAATTTCCTTGAGCCATAAAATTCCTTCATCAACATTAAATCAAGGAATACCAAGTATTTTCAGTAACATTTTGGTAGGCCATCTTTGACAAATGTTTTAGCTAACCACTCAAATTTTTGACAACATTTTACAGTAAGAGCTTTGATTAAACCTAGATGCTTTACTCAGCTCTTATCAATGAACTTAACGTGATCCAGTTTATGTCCCTTCCATTATTATCCCACACCCTTCAAATCCATCTCCACACATATTCTCTAGACTTCCATTTGAATGAATAATCAAATGCACTAGGCTCTTTTCTCACTTTTCTTTCTTTTTTATTGGTTATTTTATTTAGTAACATTTTGAATGTTATCCCCCTTCCCAGTGTCCCCTGCACAAACCCCCAATCTCCTTCCCTGCTTCTAGGAGGGTGCTCCCTCACTTGCCCACTCACTTCTGCCTCAGCACTCTTGCATTCCCCTAGGCCAGGTCATCGAGGCATCTCAGGACCAAGGAGCTCCCTTCCCATTGTTGCCAGATAAGACAATCCTTTGCTACATATCCAGCTGCAGCCATGGGTTCCCCATGTTCTTGTTGGCTTAGTCCCTAGGAGCTCTGGAGGTTCTAGTTCATTGATACTGTTATTCTTCCTACAGGGTTACAATCCCATTCAGCTCCCTCAGTCCGTCCCCTAACTCTATCATTGGGGTCAGAGGGTTGGCTACAAGCATCTGCATCTGTATTGATCAGGCTCTGGCAGATCCTCTTAGGGGACCACTATACCAGGCTCCTGTCAGCAAGTGCTTCTTGGCATCAGCGATAATGTCTGGGTTTGAACTTTGCAGATAGGATGGATCCCTAGGTGAGGCAGTCTCTGGATGGCTTTTCCTTTAGATTCTGCTCCACTCTTTGTCCCTGCATTTCCTTTTCACAGGATGAATTATGGATTATTATTTTGGAGGTGGGTGGGTGGCCCCATCCCTCAACCGGCAGCCTTGCCTATCCGTGGGGTATGGGCTCTACAGGTTTTATCTTGCCTTTGCTGTGTATTTTGGCTACAAAGACGAGATAGAACCTGTAGAGAATTAGGCTCTTATGTAGTGTAGTTTGCCTCTTTGTGGACTACATTTTCTATCTCTCCTCTAGGAGCCTGCTTAGCTTTAAGTCTGATTATAGGTACAAAGTCAACTATTGATGGGTCCCGAGGGACATCAGTATCATCTTGCCTCCCATCTCTTTCAGAGAAAGTCACTGCTAAACCAGCAGTCAATGAAGGATTAATTTTCTCAGTCAAAGATTTTAAAAGGCAGTATTTCATGGGGTGGGAGTGGGAGAACGTCCTCTGCTGAGTGTGGAAAGACAAACTTTCTTAGCTGAGATAAACCCTTGAGAATCTGAAGGTGCTACATTCTCAGACTCAATAGGGACCTCCCATTCATCCCCATCTCAAGTATAGTATCTCATTCTTGATCAATTAATGCCCCCATTTCAAACTGATGACACTCTCTGAAACTAGGACTTGAATTTTCACTGTAATTCAGCCAACATTATATTGTTTTCTACAGCTTGAGTTATGTGGATGATGGAAAGAAGATTCTCTTCTAGGGCACACTTAGAAATTTTGACCTTTGATGCACACCTGGAGCTGATCAATGTTCTCTCTTGTTGTTGTCCTTCACTGTTTTCAGAAATGCTAGAAGTTGGTTAATTTTATCATGGAGCTCATTCTTCTCATAGTTAATTCATCCATAGATATGAGGATCGGTCAACCAGCACCATTGATTTATTATTTTTCCACAAATTGTCTGTCAAAAGTTTTAAATACAGAGGGTCCAAATCTGTTGCCTGTCACAATTGGTGAATCATAATGAGCAAATGCATTGATCTCCTTAAGTCTGTAAAATCTTTTCTCACCATGGACTGTCAGACTTTCTGAGCTTCCATGAGAGAACTCAGTAAGTAGGGAGGCTTCAGTAACTGTAGGTTGGAAAATTGGAAAGCCTATTTCAGATATTTAAAAATCTGTTCTTATACTCCTATTGCTAAGAACCATTACTGGCACCAGAGTCTACTTTTTTTTTCAGCTAGATGTCTCAGCTGGTCTTCAGTATATGCTGGGATCCCAATGATGTAGGCTCTAATGAAGAATAGACTTGTCAGTGAGTGGGAGAGTGATCAGGCCAAAAGCAAACTCCCTCTTTCACATCCTTTATACAAGCTACTAGAAGCATGTGTGGCCCCCATTAAATGTGGATGCTCCCACCTTTAAAGGTCCAGAATGAAATATGTGTCTTCCCACTTCAAATTATTTAATAAAGAAAATTCTTTCCTCACAGGTGAACCTAGCCATTTGGGCTTTAGTTAATTTAAGCTGGAGTCAAGTTGTTACTCAACAAGAGCCACTACAGACCTTGTTGCTGAATTTACCACTCACTGGGATCACAGGGCAAGGAGAAATCAAGATAGTGTTGACCAGAAAGCTTTTTCTATGGACATAATTTAGAATTTATCAATAACACACACACACACACACACACACACACACACACACACACACACACACGGTTCTATGTATTCATTAAAATATCTCAAAGATTTAACATTTTCTGAGAGAAAATATAGCTAACACAGTATATGCTGTGTAAAGAGAATTTCAAATCAATAAATGGGCAAAGTAAGCTAGATTATTAGATTTTAAAATCGTGTGTAGTGTCCTTAGAATCTTACATAATATTCTAAGGCAAGATCTTAAATTCAACACTTCTAGTAAATGTCAATGTGATACCAATATTAAAGATTTTAGAGCCAACCTTTGAGTTGAGTACCAATAATAAGGATGCTGTGGAATTAGAAAATAAAAGAAAGAGAATTATGATACAAGGTAAAATAGAAATGCAATCCACTTTTGGTCATTGCCACTCTTTTTGCTATATTTTGGTTAGGTCTTTGATAGAGTTCAGTGTCCCTTTAATGGTCTAATTGCATAATCTGACAGAGGGAGCTGAACCTAGGAGAAAGAAATATGGGAGTTTCATTCCATGTAACATTATGAAGGACAGAGTGTTATTTTCCTCATTTCAGTGTTCCCAGGTTGTTTCCAGTGTCCTAGCACTTTTCTAGTGTGCTTATCTACCATGATGCTTTCTTCCCTCCATCTTAGCTGTATATAACCATGCTGAATATTTAAGGAGAACTAATTTGACACTAGAGAAAGCATTTAATTTAGCAAATCCCTGTGACTTTTTAGTGATATGTGTTTAATCTTGTGAAGGCATTTGCCTTTGGGAAGTAGGATTGCTTATCTCTACTGGTGCATGAGTATTTGAATGTGGCAAACTTTCCTAATCTCCATAAGCAATTTCATAGACCTCCTCCTATATAAATGGCAGGTACAATATTTCTTCTCCTTATGTTCTATGTACACACCTCACAAGGGATTAGAAATATCTTTGTTATTATTACTTTCTTATATTAATAGTGTGGTGGAAGTTAATGTTTTATAATCTCTTACTCTCCATACATATAATGCAGACTTTGGAACACAGGTTTTAAAAAGTCACTGCCATTTCTTTGTGAAAAACTATGTATCTTCTTGTATTTTATGCCAAGTTTTTCCTGTATGTATTTTCATGAAATAGAGAAGAGTTTTTCATCACTCATCTCTTTTATCTTTTGTTATTGTTTTTGTGCTTCACTTTTCTCTCTCTTTCTCTCTCTCTCTCTCTCTCTCTCTCTCTCTCTCTCTCTGTGTGTGTGTGTTTGTGTGTCTGTGCATGTGTGCTATGTGTGTGTGTGTGTGCATGTATGCCTTTTGTGTGTGATGTTTGTGTTCATGTGGATGTGCACATGTATGTGTAAAGGTGCACATGTGAGGATGAGCAAGTGGCATCTGGAGGTTGGCGTGGGACTTCTTTTTACATCATTGTACATCTTATTCTTTGAGGCAAGGTCTCTCCCTAAAGCTCACTGATTTAACTTGGCTGATGGCTTAATGAGACCCAGGAAACTGCTTTCCTCACCTCCCCAGCACCAGGATGATATGCACTTACCTACTACATTGTGCTTCTTGTCCTTGAATCTTCCTATGTGTGCTGGCCATCCAGGTTCAGGTCTTCATACTCCTGTACTAACCATTAGACTGACTGGGTGATATCATCAGACCATATGCTACTCGTTTCATTTCCAGCATTTCTTACAAAGCTCCACAGGGTAGCTGATGATTTCTAGGGACTGTGCAAGTATTCATTCTGTCATTGTGCCTCGTTATAGCACTGTGTCAGGAATCCTCCAGCTAGGCAGAAATTATACTACATATTTTGTCTGCTTTATGAAAATCTTAGTTACTGTCCTGTGACAAAGCTTCACTAAAATCTCAAAAGTAAATTTTAACTTATAAAGCAATCATTAGGGTTCACATTGTATTTATATAGGGTGTTTTATGTGCTTCAAAGAGGCTGCCTCTTTATCCTATGAGAGATGCCTTTGCTTGCATGGTGAAAATTGGGTAATTGTTTATGTCCGTAGTTTCACTAAACCTTTTAAGAAAGCATTTTTCATTATTTTTAATTTTGCCATATCCAAGAACATTATTATATAGTATTTCATTGGAAGTAGTTGAGCTTATTCCAAGCCCCTTAGCCAGGACTTTATATCAAAACAGATAAAAGAGAAAATGAAAGCCAATTACCATGCATGACTTATTGAGTTTAGAAGATGTGCGCTGTAGGCAGTCTGTATGAACATGATGAGCATAGAGTGTCTGTATAAATGTGAAGATGCTAAACGCTGCTTTTGTAAATCATCACTGTTATTAATACTATCTTAAGTAAAGCAATTTGTTCTAAACTTTATACTTCTCTAATTCATTGATTATTATCCATGATCCCATAAGGAAAGTATCAAATCCTTTTTTCTTGAAAGCTAGTTACTTAGTTAGAAAAAATATATAATATAAAAATGTCATAGTATCTTAGGTAATTGTCTTTTTGAAATGGGGAATTCTCTCTAAAGATTCCTAATTGTCATAGTTTAAACAACTTAGCAAATACTTTATTTTTGTAGTAACTATTTACTCTCCTGGCTGAATATGGTCTTTATGTATCTTAATTTTCTGCTTGCATAATTGCCTGCTTCTTCTCTTCTAACAATTCATCCCTTTCAATTTTCATTTAGTTGAGAAGTATAAAATTTATGGGTTTTGTTTGTTTGTTTGTTTGTCTGTCTGTTTTGTTTTTCGAGACAAGGTTTCGCTGTATAGCCCTGGCTGTGCTGGAACTCACTCTGTAGACCAGGCTGGCCTCGAACTCAATCCGCCTGTCTCTGCCTCCCAAGTGCTGGGATTAAAGGCGTGCACCACCACTGCCTGGCTGAAGTATAGTTTTTAAAATAAATAATTGTCCAATCTTTTAGGTTTCCTAGAAAGGGAACCTGAGGTAAGGTCTATGCACTCATTTTACTTAAAGTACAAGCGAGTGTCTGACTTGGAATCTATAGATCCAAGTGAACAGCCTTCTGTTTGCCTATAGCTCGGTTGTCTAGGATCTTGTCTTGATGATGACAGGTCTCTATCATCAGAGGCACCAGGAAGGCCCTGGCTTGGAAAATGAGTGCTGTGCAGGGCAAACACTGGAGCAAAAGACTGTTGTCTTAAGGTCTAGAAAACAAGTCTGTGAGAAAATGTTAGGTCTTTTTCCAGCCTCCTTTCTCTAAATTCCCTGAAATTTCCCCTTTCCTTAGCATTTCATCCACTCTACCTTCTGGTTTCACTTTGTACTTTATATCATGGAGTAACCAAAGTGGTGGATGGGGTGGCGCCATTCCTTGTCTGCATCTGGAGGCCTTTCACTGCATGTCTTTGTATTCACTTATTAGCCTAAATTCTTTGACATATCTTTTTTTTTTTTTTTCTCTCACACAAACCTCTTTACTTGCAAAATTTAGACAGTTCCTAGTAGGGTCAAATGAACACTTTTACCCACTGTTATCTTTCCAGGTACATTTGAAATGGTGCAGATTGAAAGCCACCCTAGCTAACCCACACCACATGACAGAAAAGTTATTGAAATCTGACGTCTGGGAAGAGTTTCAAGTGCATACTTTTTGCAAAATGACTTTTATTTCATTTAAATGTTGAAATGAATATATTTTTATTATAGAAAATTAAAGAAAGATACAATATTTACCTCCTTTTCTCTCTTATTTTACCCCTTCCTCACTTGTTATGAACTCAAAAGTTTTTGGCTTTTCTTAAATCTCGTCTTAACACTAATGAAAATGGTAGTTTTTCACAGAGTAGACTGGAAAATGTATTGATATTCTAACCAGTGGTTCTTTTGGACTTCCAGAATACTAAATGTACAAAGCACATGATCTTCTGTGCTTTTGTGATGTTGTCTCCATGCAGTTAGGTTAGTTCCTGTTTTCACTTCTTCCTTTGTCACCTGCACGGTCCCCTTGGCATAATATGATGACAGTGCTGCTGACAGAAGTGGCAATCACAGCATACTCAGAATTCCACCTCCAGAGATTGTCAAGACCTTTTCCACCTGCTAAACAGGCCCCTTTCAGCATTGAAGGAAGGAGGTGGGTGTCTCTCCCCATTGAGCAAGCTCAATTTCAAGTCTTGTGGGGAAAACTTCACAGCAGGCAAGTGAAGCAGTTTTATTGCCTCTATTTTCAGAATCTCTTTTTTGAATTGCGCTAATATACCCATGAAGCATATAAGGAAAGACAATCTTTGTGGAATAAAATGGAGCTTTTATCCTTTATACTAAAAGTACAGGTAGAGGAGACCGTTTGTAAGGCTCATTTTCCAATTCTAAATTCTATACTTCAAGGAAAGTTGAATTCTTCTGGAATAGAAAGAAATGCTTGTCTAAAATAACTCTATAAATATCAGACTCATTCATGTCCATAGTCCTCTATGATTCATCACTTTTTGCAATCAAATGGTGATTTTTTCCCTAAATACATTTTAAAGATATTAGAGAAGGAAATGATTCTGTTTGTATGCAATAAAAAGTTTTAATTGTAAATTCACTATATACTATTCACTGTTTCTCAAGCTTAAAAACATATATGGAAAAGGGAAGTTTTATTATTTTTTTAGTTTTTTTTATGAGCATGAAGCTAGAATTTAAAATATATGTATATATATATGAACTAAATATATGTGTATTTCAAAAAATTTAAGGATATCCATGAATGAAATAATCAACACAGTAGCTATCTCTAGGTATTTGAGAATTAGTTTGTTGTATTAAAAATTAACTTACTTTATACATAAGGAAATATTCCAAGTGAAGCTTAGAGAATATTCTGGAAAATGCTCTCATGTAAACATTATCTTGATCAGTGTAGGCAAGAGAAAACAGGTGTTAACTTTCTTGGCCTTCATTTTAAACTGACTAATGAAATAATGTTCCTCTTTTATTGTTATGACACATAAGAATTTGGTAAGCTTGCAAGGCTCCATTGGTGAGAAGGAAAGTCCGTGTTTAATATCATGTCAGTGCTATGTGCTCTGACTAGAAGAACTTCAACTTCAATATGTGAAGAAATTTCATGTATGGGAAAGGTAAAACAAAATTATTTTCTGTTTAAGTAATTGCATCTTTATTTGGAATAATAGCATTATATTAATCTTGAAAGAGTACAATTATTTATATGTTATCATAACTGAATTTTCTTTAAAAGTTGTAATGTTTATTAAAAAAGGGACAGAAAATAATATTTTAATTGTATTTCATCAAACAATATGAGAAAGTTTTTATAATGCATTATATTTTTGGAAGTTAAGCACAATCTCCTAAGAAATAGTCCAATTTTTCTGGTAAATATTTTTAAGCTCTTAAAAAAGAAGGGGAGATAAATCTTTAGCTAATTAAAATAACCATCACAAGTCTTGTTTGATAAAATGAACATAAAGTAAATATCACAAACATTTAAACAAATAGCCAAAACTTTAATTTAAAAGAACACATGCACATATACATGCTTGCATGCTTTTAAGGTAAAATGTTTGGCTATTTCATTTGCCAGATAGTAATTGCAAAGCATAAGCATGATGGGAAAGCCTTAGGTAACCTAACAGTGTGCAGTAGATTGATAAGGCTCATTCATCCCAATGACCATTGCTAAACTGTGTCAAATTCAGATAATTTTTCATCCTGGCATGGTAGTGGAGGATGGCTAAAACCACATTGCTTGTGCTACTGAGAATGGTGGATTGTGTGTTCAAGGCCAACCTGGGCTAAATAGGTAATATGATCTTTAAACACACAATTAAATCTTAATCAAAAATCCCTATTAAATTTCTTCAATCTTGTCTGTTAAGGAAGAGGCACATGATATTAACTTGGAAAATTATATATAACACCCTCTGTAGCGAGAATTTTGGTATCTTTAAAATTGCAGTTATTTATATATGAATATATATTTTGTTATAATCCCAGGTATGGGATATGGGCTGCTTCAGTTTGTCCACAGACCTTAACTATAATTGTCTAGAGCTCTATGAGGTATTAATGAGAATTAAACTATCTAGTTTAATTCTGGGCACTCTAGAGAGGGAATAAAAGTCAGAGCCCAAGAGGGTCACAAGGGTCTCTGAAGAAGAAATAGGTGACTGCTGCTCTCTCTGCTGCTCTGGTTGCTGTTGTGGTTCTCAATTGATTGTGAGCAAAGAGATTAAAAAGAAAATACAGATATCCTGAGTACAAAGATTGGACTTCCCAAAGAACCCAATGATGACCCTAATGAGCAAAGCCTAAAGAGATTTATACCCCATTTCTTCTCTAATCTTCTTTCTTTCCTACTTAGTGTTGGAGGGTTGGAAGGAATCATGGTGGAATAAAGGTTGGAAGGGAGAGAGACATAAAAGCCCAATAAAATAGACAAAAATTACACCAACAACCCTCATTTTTTTAAAAGTGAGAAATCTTACTATTTAGATCTAATTCTAATTCCAAGTTACTACAGAAATACTTATCAACTAAAAGCTGATATATATTGAGTAATGGCTGAAAATCCCTATTTAAAAACTTCACTGTTTAGGAAATTTCATCAAAGAAATTTTAGATGTTGGAATGTTCTTTTTAACTTTTTAATGACGGTCTTGTTTCTGCTTGCCAAAATTCAGTCATCCTAGGTGATAAAATTTGCTTTTGTTTTGCTACTAGATGGTACTAAAAGTTAACTATTTTATAAGTCTAACAGATATTTATAACTAATTAATAATGAAGTTTTAATTGATCTGGAAGGTGCACAGAGAAGTTAAAGGAAGCTAAACACTGATTGCCCTCTATAAAAATTAGTATCTGTTAAGGTGTAACCAACTTTCTTTTAGAGTAGATTCTATCGTCAAAATCAGAGTAGGGATTGTTATTCCCAGTTCATGAGGTCCCCCAATAGACCATCAGGGACCATCAGGTACCACAACTTCAATGCAAGCACATGAGAGTCTTTATTCAGGCTTGAGCCTGGGTCACAAAACTTCCTGATGCAACAGAATAGGAGAGCAGTCCCAAGATCTAGGGGGAAGAGGTTTATAAAGAAAAAACAAAAAACTGCAAATGGGGGTTTCCAAGCCTTGGCTTTGCATGATTGTGTAAGAGGGTTGGCCTTTAAGATGATTGGTTTACAGCATTTGGTCAAACCACAAGGAGGGAACATACATCTAAAAGGAGCATCTTGACTTGGAATGATTTGTATTTACATCACCCACCCTGTTATTATTGGCTGGCCACAGCTGTTATGTCTAATTTGCAACTGCCAAGAATATCTCCTGTTTTTTTCCAACAACTCAAGGGTAGGGTCCATGATGACAAAAATATAAAACAGAGTCCAAAAAAAAAAAAAAAAAAAAAAAAACCAACCAACCAAACAAACAAACAAAAGACTAAATGGAGTTTGTTCTGCTACTTTAGTCCCTTCAGAATCAGAAAAGGGTTCTGTACATTCAGGTACCTGAGGTGATTCCATTGGCAGGCACACAGAGAACTACTGGAAAAGAAAGGAGAAAACACCCTCCCTTATTTTTTATTTATTTTAAATAAAGTATTAAAGATTAAAAGTTCGTAGAATGTGGATTGACAAAGGTGCAGCTTCATCATCTGTAGAACAGACAGTTTAATATCTAGTGTATCTTCCAGTACTTGTTAGGAAAAAATGTTTTATGACATACAAAATAAGGACAGCACCTACTCTTTTTTGTAGTACTTAATCTCAGCTATGTGAACTCATGAGTGATCTATATACATATCATGATTTCTTTTCATCAAGACATTAGAGTTCATTTTAAGAGTTAATTTCTTAATTTTATTTGAAAATGGTAATTCCATATAAAGTAAAATGTAATGTTTGATTCTATGCGTACATTATAGAAATATTCTGTTAAACAATTATTACTTTATCTTTTATCTTTTCTGTGAAGAATATTAAAAATCTATTCTTTTAGCAATCTCAAAGTATAAAAATATACTTAACTATGGTTAGCCTGTGGTATGATAAACCACTAAAAGTCTTAATGTATGGCTTAAACTTAGTACATTTTAATCAGTATTTTCTCTCTCCCTATTGAATGCTCTTCAGTCAGATAACCACATTTAACTCTACTCTCTTTTTCTAATCTTTTTTCAATACTGTGCTTTAAACTCAGGGTCATACACATGTAAGCAACTATTCTGTTAGCTATATCGACAGTACATGTTAAAATAAATTAATTTTCCTTTAAAAATATTCTTATCATATTCTTTCTCATCCTCCAACTCCTCCTAGATCCTCTCTATCTGCCCACCTACCCATCTTTGTGTCCTGTCTATCTCATAAAGTAAAAGAAACAAAACACATGAAAATAAAAACAAACAATAAGACAGAAAGTACAAAAACAAAACAAAGCACACAGAGAAACATGGAGCTCATTTTGTGTTGGCTAATTACTCATGAGTATTAGGGTCTGCTCTGAAGTGTACTTGATACACCCAGTCTCAGTCCATTGGAGAAGGCTGATTTATTTTTTTAATCAGCAGGTATCAATTGCAGATAGCTTCTTGATGAATGGGTGGGGATTTGTCTCAACTCCCCCTTTCGATTGCTGGTATGATATTAAGATTGAATTAGTGCCGGTCTTGTGTGTGCTCTTAAGGTCTCTGCAAGTTCATATGTATATGTGGATAATATTACAGTCCATCATTAAGGAAGTGAAGGCACAGGTTCAGGACAAGAACTGCAACAGAAACTATGAAGGAATGATTACTGGCTTGTCTCCTCATGTCTTGCTCAACTACCATTCTTTTACAAACCAGGTCCACCTGTGCAGGAGTAGCACTGCTTGTACTAGTCCCCTCCATCATTTAGCAATCAAGAAAATGCTCTATAGACACAGACTTGCCCACTGACATATCTGATGGAGGTAATTCCTCAGATAAGGTTCCATCTTCCCAAATGTGTCAAGCTGACAACCGAGATTAGCCATCACAACTTCTAAACATATTTTGAGTTAGAATTAGAAACAAACAAATGAATCTATTAAAATAAAAGACGAATACATAAATTCTAACCAGGAAAGCAATTATATAATGTCCTAGAGGAAGGTCAGCCAGAGTTCTTGGTGTAATTAACGATGTGATTTTTTTTTTTTTTTTGAGACAGGGTCTTACTACATTACTCAAGCAAATCTTGAATTTGTAATCTTCCTTCTCATTCTATTGAGTAACTGTGATTACTGTTCTATACCATTAGGTTTGACTATATTAGAGACTTTAGCCAGTACTATAAGACATGGAAAAAAAAACCTAATCCAAAAGTAGTTGGTCGAATTAAATAAATAAGATCAGGATAGAAATTAATAAATGGAAATTAAAAAAATTAAAAAATGAATCTAAGAAAAGAAGTTCAGATAGAAAGAAAGAAATCTTTAATACAAGAAAGTAAAACTAAAATTAAAGGAATTCCAAAGAATAACAATGTAGTTGTCATTAATTAGAGGACTTAGCTAAGTCAATGTATACAAGATCATTATCCACAAATCAAAGGTGTATATGTATTTCAATAAAAGCTAGCAGTATTTTTTAAAAGACTATTTACTACAATCATATAGACTGTTATTATTTGTAGTCACAAGGATACAAATAAAACCTCAGGAAATAATTTTATACATATATATATATACATATGTATATATATACACACACATGCACACACACATATCTTACAAGAATGTCCATTAGCAATGCCTTAGTCCTGTCTACAGATACACACACACACACACACACACACACACACACACACACACACAAACACACACAATGAAAATCTCAGGAAGAATAATTAAGTAGATCTAATAAATATAAAAGCTTCCTTCAGGTGCTGATAGTGAAATTTGTTCTTCTACAGATTGTTCTACAGATATAATGCATTCCTTAAAACAATTTCTCCTAGTCTTTCTTATTGGAAACTAACAAGTTGTTTTAAGAATTTTGCAAGACATACAACTGAGAGCAATTTCCATGGTAGGAAAACAATTTGAGACTGCTATCATTCGCCTCCTTTGACAAACTGAAGGAAGATCTCACTTACTTAACACAGCTTGTTAAAACTACTGCCCTTTCTTAGAGTATGTCCTAATTGGCATGGTCGGCCACTGCCTGGCTGTCTGAAATTTGCTATGTACTTCAGCACTTGATTTAGGGAGGAAGTGATTGGGGGCTATGCTTACTAAAGGCTAACTTTTACTCATAACATAATAATTATACTATTGTCTCATTAGTATATTATTATTCAGACCTGTGAGAAAACAAGAAAAGAAAAACTGATAACAGTTTTGTGTTTGAAGCAATCAATCAGTAGTTAGACTAATCTACTTCAACATGACCCTTTGATTTGTCTCTGTTTCCCAAGAGTTGAAATGGAACTAGAAAGCACTTTGGGTTTTCAGGACGTCTGTCATGGTCAAACAATTTTTTTTCTCCTTTTAGCAGGAATGTTTATTCCAGCAAATTTTTATTTCATCACATTTCTGATCTCAACCTAAAAATCAATGTCTATCAACCACAATTATCAACTACCAACTACAATAATATAGAGTATTATTTTTGTAGTTATATGGACCCCCAAATCCCTAGAACTTAATTTCATTTATATATATCATCTCTCCAAAAGGTATGTCCAATTCTGCTTCCATTTCTAACTTGGACATTTCTTCTCTATGTCAATTCCCAGACCTGTTTATTTACTTTTCACGGATGTTAGTAACATAATCCTCATAATAATATTCTAATGTTTGTGTTGTAAGAATTTTAAACCCAACACCTCAATGATGGCAAGCTAAACAGTAGACAAATATAAAATCTGGTATGTGATAAATAGGACAATTGAGACTAAATGGGTTTGCCTTGTTCTTAGGTGTCTAACCCATAAGCTAAGGCATCTCCCATGGCATCTGCTTC
Source organism: Rhynchomys soricoides (assembly GCA_019843965.1). Classification (NCBI taxonomy): domain Eukaryota; kingdom Metazoa; phylum Chordata; class Mammalia; order Rodentia; family Muridae; genus Rhynchomys; species Rhynchomys soricoides. The sequence continues at coordinate 3,060,649 of JADRCH010000169.1, read as the reverse complement.
TGTGGGGCTGCCTATCATTTTCATTCAGTGGTAAAGGAGATCACAGTACAAAGATAGAATGACTTTTTGACATGTTTGAAAAGGGTACACAGAACTCAGCCCTGTTTGCTTAGACAGATCTTAGGAACATATGCCCTTATTTCTAAAGGGGGTTGAGAAATGTGGGTACTCCAAATCAAAGCATCAGTGCCGTAATATTAGAAACAATTAATTTGTCTTTCTTAAAATGTATTCATTTTCCTGTAGCTTTAATTACTTTAATGCCATGGCCATGGACTCACACACAAAGCTTCAATCATGTTAGTCATGCAGAGCCTAGGAAAGTACTTTCAGCTCTCTGATCTGTGGATGTTTCCTCTTGCTTCCTTCCATGGATGTTTTGTATTTTTCTTCTGCATCAGTTGCAAACTACTGTTCTGTACATGATCACAAATATTTCTTACACAATTATTTCTTGTTTCACAAAACAATTTCACAGTTTAAAACTCAAATAACTTTATTAAGGACTATACTGTGCTTCCTCCATATAAATTTTCTAGTTTTAGCAGTGAGATTTTAACATTTAAGAATTGGTCATTAACATTCTCCTAATTGGCTCCTCATTATATGAGTCCTATTTATATGGGTCTCCATTTCCTAGGGACTAAAATTAAAACCCCATTAGAGCATTCAATGCCTCTAATAATAAAATCTATGACCTCCCACCGCTTTTCTCTTCAATTTGCCCCTCAAGTTTCTACATATAGGCTGCTATTTCCAATCCTTGAATAAAACATGCAATTTATGGTTTAGATTCTGCCCTCCCCTGCCAAAAATATCTTTTTCCCTTGCTCCACTTTTATTTTATTTATCTGGTTTCTTGGTGTAACTATCCTCCAAGGTACAATTCAAATGCCACATCCTTTGGAAATCTCTCCTTCATAATACCCCCAAACTCAATTAATCAAATACTCTACCCTTTTTAATCCCACAAGAGATGTTTATAGGTTTTTTTTCTCAGCATTCATCAGTAGGGATGTGTATTATAGTTATTTGGATATTTATCTTTCTCTAGAACCAGAATAGACTCTGAGCTCCTTGATAAGCAGTTATAGAATCTTTTACATCTTTGTGTTTCCAGTGTGTTCACACAAATCCATACCCATGGGACTGATTTTTAGTAGACAGAAACATGCTTAGCAATGTTCTATAGGAAAACAAAACAAAGTCTTTATGTGTTTTACCTTGATTCTTATAAAAGGGAAATTAGAGACTATTCTCAAGGGGCTAGCAAGATGGTTCAGCAGTTAAGTGTGAACATTACTCTCATAAAAGACCTAGGTTTCGTTTCCATCATTCCTGGAGGTTTATAACAACTTCTAGCTTCATCTCTAGGGGATCCAATGCCTTTAGGCTCTGCATTAACTTGTGCATTAACACACATATGTTCACAAAGGTAAATATATACACATAATTTAAAAAAAATAAAGAATAATCTTGAAAAAGAAGTAATCCTCAGGAAAAATTCACAACACTCTGTAACAAATAAAAGATTTTTAGATCAAGATGAAAAAAATTAATTTATTTTCAGTGTGAATAAATTTATCAGCACAATTCTCATAACTGTCATAAGTGGAGATGCTTTTATATTATACTCATGTGACATCCCTCAAATGTAATTTAAAAACAAGACAGGACGTGTGTGTGTGCATGTGTGTGTACTATAGTACAGAAGTGGAATATATTTAAGAACATTTTTAAATGTATGAAGAAGGAAGAAAATTCTATCAGAAAAATATATAGAAAGATGTAATTTTCATTAAATGGCTTATGCAAGGAAGACAGAGAAGGTAGATTATCAGTGACTTACAAGTAATGTATAAGTTATTGTGGATGACAGAACATTTGTAATTCATAGAAAGTTTGCCATTTGCTTTTCCCACACCTACTCATCCTTTACACATGAAACCAACTTAGCTAGTCCCTGCCTTAGTCAAAGACTACACCTCAAGCCCAAGTGTGCCAGCTGTTCAGAACATGAGACATTCATTTGCTGCCTCATGCTTTTGGTGTGTGTGTTGAAGAGAAACTTCTGAGGATCAAAACCTTGATTCTTAAACTGAACTTCTGCCTTAGTCACTCTCCTTGGCATTGTAACTTTTTACCACAACTGAAGCCTTACCAAGAACTTACTCTGTTCTTTGCAAATAAGATACTCTTGAAAATGACTGGAACCCTGGAATGTGGGTACTGGAGCCTTTCTTATGCTAATACTTATACAGCATATTTCTGTAGGAAGCTTGCTCTGTCAAATCTGATTTTGCTTCTCTCTGTGCTTGTGTTATAGATGATTGTTTCAGTGCCAGATGACTTGGCAACATCAGAAAAGCAAAATTTCTTTGCTTATTGAACATTGAATCGACTGGTTCTGCCTGCCAATTTCTTAATGGATTAATTCCATAACCATCTCTCTCTCTCTCTCTCTCTCTCTCTCTCTCTCTCTCTCTCTCTCT